>JACCPG010000277.1:0-27285 GCA_016069955.1 Drepana arcuata
GTGAGACTAATCACGGTACTTAAGTTCAGAAGAACTCATTGGTACGGTCGGAATTCGAACTTGCAATCTTTGTGTCGCAGATTCCGCAATGTGTGACAGCCCTATCTATTAGCTAATAATACACACCGGCACTCAGAATTAGCATAATATGAAGTGTACAACGTTTATTTAATTCGGTAGCATAATACGCTCGAGTCTGCCACAAGTTGTTGTTTACCGAGTTAAACAGAAACCAGTCACGGAATTCCTTTGATAGGAATTGAATTATTGTGGAAATAATAAGGGCAATGGCTGAGCGGTTTGAGTAGTAGTTCGAACCCCAACGGTCGAAACATATCCTTTATTTCTAAACTAAAGAATAGTAGACCTTAACTCGAGCTTTACGGTGAAGGAAAACAAGTAACGAAACCTACATACGTTTAAGAAGAAACTCAGAGATGTATGACATCTAGATATATCTTTAGCGAAAAGACCCCTTCAGAGACCCTTGAAGGAAGTCTTTACTTATATAAAGACTTCCTTCAAGGGTTCTTCCTTAAGCATAAGCCTATAAGCTTAGTCTGTACGTTGTCTACCAGTCAGACAATATACATAAATAAAAATGGCGCTAGCATTTAATTAGCTTGTTTCAATTCAACCCGCGTACCTCGCCTATACCCAGTACTTACGTACCACAAAATACTTATCTCTATATTAATAACATAATTACTTATGCTTATATTAATTACATAATTACTGTTAACTAACTGTGCCCCGCGTGGCTACTTGATTACATTTGCAGTTTCTTTTCTGAAAAAAAAGGCAGGTTTAACGGCTACGGACTCGCCATCTGTCACGTTAGCACCTAAGATATATCTCTGGCGGAAAGTGGGTGTGTGGGTACTACCTATACATCTCTGCCTACCCCTTTTATGTATTAAATAATCCAGCTAATAATCTATCTCTGTGCCAAAATACATCTAGTAACATTCAACCGTCCTGGCGTGATTTGATAACGAACATCCATTCATGTTTACAATCTTTCGCGTTTATAATATAAGGATTTCTTAATAAAGCGGTAGAGGTATATAAGTCTAGAGAGATCTGGCGCTCTATATTCTCTGCCTACCCCGTTAGGGACACGGCTTGGTGATATGTATGATTTCTTGAGTGTCGTGTCTGAGTGGTTTAAGCTAACAAGTCAATACTGCAGGTTCGAAACGTTTAGAGAACAGGGTCATAACGGAAACTCCCGTTCAAAATTGGATCAACTCGATCTCTTAGATCACAGCCAAATGGCATTACTTCCGGCGAGTTGTGTGCTCTTACGGTAAGTGTCAAAAATCAACATAAAATACTGTGAGAAACGAGATCATTTGGTCTCCTGTACTGCTATCACGCAACTCCGTCTCCGTACTTACGTCTATAGGCGACGGTAACCACTTACCATCAGGCGTGTCGTATATTTGTTTGCCACCATTGTAATATAAGATATTAAAGGGATAGCCACCCATCTAACTCTTTCACACGCAGTAGCATAGCAACTAGCACGAGGCAATGACACCCAAGAGCCCCACAATGCGTTACAAAAGACCAATGCCACGACGAAAAGTAAACTTTACAGCAATTAACAAACAATTGGCCGTTTTTAACTACTGAAAAGTATTTTAGTATAATTTAAATACATACGCTTATCTGTAAACAAGTTTCTCAAGTATGGTACGATGTATAAGCTGTCCTATTAGTATGGTTATAAAGTTTGATATTAAGTGAACACCATAACGCCTCACGGAGTCTGAAGGAGGCAGGAGTACCAGTCCCCTGTAGACTAACAAGCCTCTTTCGCTTCGTCCACAGACATTACGTTAGCCACTTCATTCATGCTCGCCTTCTTCGATATTCTTGACGTTCACGTTCGATCGATTTGATCTAGGTAGTTGGATTGAATTTACGATTTTAAAACTTACATACATACATACATACATATCATCACGCCAAGTCCCTAACGGGGTAGGCAGAGAGTATAGAGCGCCAGTTCTCTCTAGAATTACATAACTCTTTCGCTTCGTCCACATTCATCAGTCTCTTCATACATGCTCGTCGGTTTCGAGTACTCTTAACGTTCCCGTCCTTGAGAGTCCGATCTATTAGATCCAGGTAGTTGGAACGTGGCCTTCCTCTGCCTCTTCTTGCACACACTTTTGCTTTGTATATCTGTTTCGTCAATCTTTCTTCACTCATCCTTTCTATGTGTCCAAACCAACGTAACATGCCTTTCTTCATCTTTATAATCACGCCCTCATTCACGCCAGTTGATTTGCGAATCTCTTCATTGCGGATTCGATCTAATATCGTTACGCCGCACATTTTTCGAAGAGATCGTATAGAACTTTAGTAACATTTTATTTAAAATTACTCCTTTTTACATCAGCTATCTGCCAGTGAAAGTCTAGGCAAAATCGGTATAGCCGTTTCAGAAATTAGCCGGAGCAAGCAGACAGACATGTACATACAGTCATGGCATAGTATTTGCACCTACCGTGTATACATCCATATGGAGACTGACGAACTAACTCTTCAAATAATAAATAAATACCTTGGGACAATTCCACACAAATTGTCATAGCCTCAAATTAAGCAAAGCTTGCGCTATGGTAACGAGACAACTGTATATTTACTTATATAGATAGAAAAAGCCGTGGTGGTCGAGTGGTTCGAGCAGTTGCCTGCGACGCAAAGGTCGCAAGTTCGAATCCCGACTGTACCAATGAGTTTTTCTGAACTTAAGTACAGTGATTAGTCACACCACGAGCTTTACGGTGAAGGAAAACATTGAGAGGAAGCCTGCATACGTCTGAGAAGAAATTCAAAGGCGTATGTATAGTCGTGCTGGAATAACGGCGATGGACTCGCCATCTGTCACGTTGGCACCTAATATACCTCCGGCGGAAAGTGGGTGTATGGGTATTACCTATACACCTCTGCCTACCCCTTCGGGGACCCTTGTGGGAAGACGTGAGGATCTATTATTATTATATAGATAGATATATACATAGATACGTAGGATTTCTATACTAGGGTACAAATACTGCGCAGTCAGGAGCTCTAACCACTAGACCAGACCTCTCTTTATATAACTGTACTGTATGCCTTAACAACCTTATAGGACGGTAGGCAGTTTTACTGTCATTGTCACTCGCCACGACAAGAAAATAGCTTACTTGATAACATGATGGATACATTTAAGATCCCAGACGGATTGGAAATAAATTCGTGTAAGTGTACAATAATATCGTTTCAATCCGATATGACATCGAGATAAAAAGTCTGTACATAGAAGTGAGGTACCTATATTATGTATTATGAGTGTAACGTGTGATAAGATTGGTATCGTTAAGGCGACGTGCCACGGACGCCGCTGTACGAAAGTCTGCTTCTATACAGAATTATATTCCTTCGGACACTCAAGGATGGGAACGTCAAGAGTCGAATACTTTTGACGTTGAAACCCGCAAGCATTTACTTGGGAGATTAATGAATGTGCATGAAGCAAGCAAAGAGGTTATATAATAATAATAATAATAATAAAGTACGCAGTGAGGCTAGTTCCCCCCTCTGTTGCCCCATAGTATGCACGCATGACGTTCACATTAATTGTATGAGTCCATCTCATGCGCTGCACATTACCACCGACAGCGAGAACCCGATCCGGAGCCGATTGGGCCCTAGGACCAATAATATATCCTCACGCCTTCCCACAAGGGTCGCCAAAGGGGATAATATATATGTATATATATATATATATATATTATATCGTAAGCCGTATGTAAAGCCGTGGTGGCCGAGTGGTTCGTATAGTTGCCTGCGTCACAAAGATCGCTAGTTTGAATCCCGACTGTGTCGATGAGTTTTTCTGAACTCAAATACACTAATTAGTCACACCACGAGCTTTAGGATGAGAAACATCGAGAGGCAACCTGCATACGTCTGAGAAGCAATTCAAAGGCGTATGTATAGTCTTGCTTGAGTAACGGCGATGGACAAGCCATCTGTCACGTTGGTATATAATATATCTCCGGCGGAAAGTGGGCGTGTGGGTACTACCTATACACCTCTGCCTACCCCTTCTGGGACCCTTATGGGAAGGCGTGGGGATTAAATTATATTGTATATTAATGTATGGTAGCGCCGCTATCGCGTCCTGCAATAGGCTCCTCTTAAGATTACTTGATAAATCTTATCTACGGTGTTATATTGATAGCGCTAGATTTCATAAAACGACCCAAAATCTATTATTAAGGTCAGTGACTTGAGACGGTACCAACCTTCACAGCCGGGAAGTGGGTAGGCAGACGTCGGCCGACAGAATTATATTTATTAGCGGTCCGTCCCGGCTTCGCACGGGTGGACATATTTTTTTTTTTATAAAAGAAAATATAGCCTATGCCATTCAGGGTGAATGTAGCTTTCCAATGGTGAAAGAATTTTTAAAATCGGTCCAGTACTTTTTGAGCCAATTCGTTACAAACATACTTACATAGAAATCTTTCCTCTTTATAATATTAGTTAGATATGTATTAGATATATATGTCTATACACGCCAATGCACCAATGAGTTTACTTAAACTTAAGTACTTACAGTGAGCCACACATCAATACCCATACGTTATTTCAAAGACGTGTATATATATATATATATATATATATATATATACACGTCTTTGTTTACCTAAAATATATGTCTGGCGGAAAGTGGGTGTGTGGGTACCACCTGAATGAAACTTGGCACAGAGATACCTACATAATTAGCTGGATTAACAATTAGGACAAACTTTTCTAAAAAAAAAAACTTGACTACAAAAAACCTAAAAACGTCGTTGAACAAGAAAATACATCTGGGTGTTATTACACCCTTAACCCTTAGTTTAACCAATAATAAGCATAGCATGTCTAAACTAGGATCGTAGCAAGTGGAAAGAAGTGGTCTCTGCCTACACCTAAGGGAAACAGGCGTGATTATATGTATGTATGTCTGTCTAAACTAAGGTTACGTTATTCTAAACGTGTTACCAACATTTGAATATCGAATCGTTTGATCAGAAGTATTAAGCATAAGACGAGAACCTGGCCTTCGAAAGGTTTTGTGAGTGAAAGGCAAATCAAATGTTGTTTACTTAAAGGTTTCACAGATTCAGTTGAAGCTATCGACCTATTTTCAAAGGTTTTGTTACTCTAAGGTGGCAAACATTACCCGCCTGACAAAAGTTATACAACCGTATTAATGCACTTATTTCAACAAATCGGTACGCCATTAGAACCTTACTGCGTGTCCAAATGTAATTACATACATACATACATATCATCACGCCAAGTCCCTAACGGGGTAGGCAGAGAGTATAGAGCGCCATTCTCTCTAGACTTACATAACTCTTTCGCTTCGTCCACATTCATCAGTCTCTTCATACATGCTCGTCGGTTTCGAGTACTCTTTACGTTCCCATCCTTGAGCGTCCGATCTATTTGATCCAGGTAGTTGGAACGTGGCCTTCCTCTGCCTCTTCTTGCACACACTTTTGCTTTGTATATCTGTTTCGTCAATCTTTCTTCACTCATCCTTTCTATGTGTCCAAAACAACGTAACATGCCTTTCTTCATCTTCACAATCACACCCTCGTTCACGCCAGTTGATTTGCGATCTAATATCGATCTAATTTAATTGTAATTACATAATTTAAGGAACACCGAAAAAAAACCCCAAAAACTTCGTCTTTAAATGTAACTTTTTTTTTGTGAATCCAACGACTACTTCACGAGTTAAGCTAACACGAATAAACGTTTTATGAATTTATATATATTATGTAAATACAGGTTGTTATGAATTGGTTTTAATAGTTGTTGGGCAAACATTCGACAAAGGTTTGCTCAATGTTTGCACTTGCCTGTTGCCGGGCTAATGC
This sequence comes from Drepana arcuata, assembly GCA_016069955.1. Lineage (NCBI taxonomy): Eukaryota > Metazoa > Arthropoda > Insecta > Lepidoptera > Drepanidae > Drepana > Drepana arcuata. Next base: position 5,937 of record JACCPG010000277.1, read on the forward strand.
GAAGGCGCCTTCTTCAAGGCCTTTGCATATCTATGAACGATTGTTTGCATAATCAATTGCTAATCTTTGGCGTACCTAATTATAAGTCGACGATGGAGTCATACGCTACGCCGAATGCGAATGCGGTGATACGAAGAAGTAGGTATATAGATAGTGCCATCCACAAAGACGCGCCCCACTATTCCCAGGCGCCACTAATGTTTGAGTTAATAGTCAAACATTAGTGGCTCCTGGGAATACGGAAACCGATAATTCGGTACACACTAATTACCTAAGCCGTGGTGGCCGAGTGATTCGAGCAGTTGCCTGCGACGCAAAGATCGCAAGTTCGAATCCCGACTGTACCAATAAGTTTTGAGAAAGTGTGAAGCTATAGCTTATTATTTCAATAATAAATGAAGAAAATCTTACACAAAGCTTACGTGTGGAAATCGATTGGGATATTCTTGGCGTAGGTGATCAGAAGCGAGATATTGTGACCAGATGACCATTTCCCATAGCACACGCTTTGCTTGGTTAAGGACTACTATTTGTGTGGGACATAAAACCGAATAGTTTTACAACCTATGTTATTTGAAGTAATTCTCACCTCATGAACATTAATGGTAAGCCATTACTTTAAATGAGGTGAGGGCTAACCGTGACACCGTCACGGGCAATCGAATAGGTATCGAATCCGCAAATTATCCGGCTTGCAATCGTGTACTGTAATTTGGCATTAATTGTACATTCTTAGTGAGCGATAAGAAGGTATTTCATGTATGCTCTGATGGTAAGCGGTTACCGCCGCGTATGGACGTCTGCAACACCAGGGGTATCGAACACGCTTTGCCGACCCTGCACGATTAATTTCACACGCTCCTAAAGAGCTGACTCACTGACGAAAAGTGCAAAGAGGAGATAGGGCCATTGCGTTGATAGATCGAAAACAACCTAAAAATACGACTAACGACTTTGGTTTATAATATACTGTGATATGTAGAATATTCAAATTAAAATACGCTAAAATCTATTATGGAAAGAATATTAAAGAGACACGTTAAGTGAAGGTCAATCCAATTCTTTATTGTGGGTTCTATTAGCTTCTCTATAAACATGTATATGATCACATTGAATACCTCACAGGGTGGGCGGAGTTTTCTCCAGAATTACAAATCATTGGCGAAGACAGTGTTTGTATGAACACGCTACTCTCAGTAAGTATAGATAGTGCAATCTTCGAAGATGTGTCCCATCAATTACTAGGCGAGGGGACCGCGGGATGCGGGGAGTATGACCCGAGTCTATTAATTGTAGTGTGCGTGTGCACTCAAAGGTAATCAGTGTGTACCGACAATACTCAAACATTTGTGGAAGGTTGCATACTATCTGCATCCGCCATGAATTTTTTTTTTTTTCATGCCAGGAACCCTCGCTTCCCCAATACACTCTCCCAAAGTTTAATCACAATCTGACCAATAGCTCCGAATGCATAGAGGACAAACTCGTTAGCGTTAATACATTAAATTATGTGCCTAGTTTTCTGCTCATTGTTTCATACATAAATGGCACGTTAATTAAATCTGAACAGAGAATTGTAAATATCCCACACCCACTCGGCAACACTATTTCCATTCCTGATGTAGGCTAAGTCCAATGAATTATAGCTGGCCGTATGAATTTTGAGCATTTACCCAGGGTTGCCAGCAGGACAATAGATAAAATACATTATTATTTTTATACATATATTTTTTCACTTTGGCTGTGACTTGTGAAGGAAGTATACCAGTCCACCTAATCTAATATTGGGCGTGGTGGCCCCGAGTGGCTTAAGTAGTCGTCTGCATAATCAAAATTACAGAATCGAAACTAGGCCATCCGTGCCTTTCGAGTATTTTCGGCACTTAAGGAGTGCGACGAGCGACGAGCGAACAAGAACTTAACGGTGAAGGAAAATATTGAGAGGAAACCGGCATACGTCTGAGAAGAAATACAAGGACGTATGCAGTTATGCTAGAGAAACAGCGAACGATTCTATGCTATCTGTCACGCTAACATTTAAATAGAGGATGTTGTTTCTTCTACCCCTTCGGGGACCCTTGCGGGTATACCCATTATTAATATATTTATGAACTCGATATAGCCGAAGACAAAGGTCTAAAAATAACATTGGCCTTCAAACGAACACGCTACGAATTTACCACACTTCCATGATCTCACCAGAAATTATCACCGTATGTTTTATTAGCAATCTGTTATTTTAAAGTGCGATTTCGTGTCTTTAAGATGATACTTGTTTTCTGATAATTGTTTTATTTTATCATTATGGAAATAGCGATTTAGGTATTGCACGGAATTTAAAATTATACAGGCAAAAATGTACACTAAGTTTTACATTTTATTGGCGTTTAATCCTTTTATCTCGGTGTGATCAGTGGTCATCACACCGAGTTCCTCGCAGTACAGACAGGTACAGCACAGCACCAGTTCTGTCTTAATACATCTTCTTTCATCAATCCCTTCACACATGTTCATCGGGATTTAATCCATTGGATGGGTAGGCGGACCGTGATCTTACGCTGCCTCCTCTTTCGCACTTTATATTACAATAAAGGCTACGTTGTTTGACTACCATTCCAAATGATTTTATATTTACGATACCATAAAAACACTATTATTACATATGTACAATGGCGGCTAGACCATGAAGAGGTAGGCAAATAGAATCGACCATTTTCCTCTAACATGCCAGCAGGCCTGTTTCGTTAACGTTCCTTAATTCGGTGCTTTTAATGTTATGCACACTTGACAACCCTATAAATCATTCGCATACACCATTCATATATTATGATACCTAGAGTATAACCCTACCAAATTGAGACGCTGCCCGCGACGCACAAGTGTATGACAGTGTCCTACAAAATCGGACAAGAATGGCCAGTGCCCCATAAATTTACGACCTCGCCAGCTTTATTAATACCTACGTATAATTTTGCTATTTCACAGCAGACACATTTGGTAGACAAAATAACAAACGTTGACTATAAAACGAATAAATTATTTTAGTAGAATACTTATACTCCTACACTGGAAAATAAAATACAATTTGAAATTAAAGCGTACTCCGAGTATGTTAAAAAATAATATATCCTCACGCGTTCCCACAAGGGTCCCCGAATGAGTAGGCAGATGTGTATAGGTAATTAATACACACACCCACTTTTTCCGCCAGAGGTATATTAGGTGCCAACGTGACAGATGGCGAGTCTGTTATGAGTTAAATTTGCGTAAACGTCATTTAACGGAATTACAGATAGAGTTGTCCAGAACAAAGGGACAAATGACTTTCAAAGATAGACTGGTCTGACACTAAATTTCAACCTATATACTACAAATTCTACTGATATTATAAATGCGAGTTTGTGAGAATCTTTGTTCCTTTGTCACGCAAAAACTACTTTACTGATTTGGATGAAATTTGGCAGATATATAGAATATTAGATAAGATAGAGAAGAATAAGATAGATAGAGATTGGACAGAGGATATGTTTTTTCTTGAAAAAACATATCCTCCGTCCAATCCCCACCCATACACCCACTTTCCGCCGGTTCTCCGGCGTGTGTGTGAAAGAAGGATTCTTATTCATATTTTAGGTGCCAACGTGACAGATGGAGAGTCCATCGTCGTTACTATACATACGTCTTTGAATTGCTTCTCAGACGTATGAATGCAGATTTCTTCTCGATGTTTTCCTTCACCGTAAAGCTCTTGGTGTGTCAATCACTGTACATTAGTTCCAAAAAACTCATCACTCGTGATCCGGACCACTCAGCCACCACGGCTCTCTACAGCTATAATATTGTCTACTAGACAATATTATATTCAGTCAATTTTTTTCTAAGTTAATGTTATTAGTTAAGTGTACTGCGATGTATCTCTAAAATGGAAATAAAGTTATTATTATTATTATAGACCATTATATCTGAGTACTGTCAGTACTAACGGATCATGAGGTCTTCCTTGCTAAAATCAGAAATAACGCCAGATCTTCGGACCTTTGGTTGACCAAACGAATGTGGAAGGCCAGAGATATAATCAGAATACATTGGAATGTCGTCTTGAAGCACTTGGCATTGATCCTCATAGGACTGGATAGTCAAACTGGTTTTGGAGTTTTATTTATTTACTTTTATTTCCATTTAAGAGAGGTAGGGCATAACGGGTTTCCCGTTCGAATTCGGAGCTGCCCGACTGGGGCAGGACCTCCACCTTACAGAAGTCCGTAGCCAAATAACACAATTTATTGTGTTGTGTTCCTACGCGGTGAATAAGTAATGAGCTCCTTGGGGAGGGGGGAGGATTGTTACATTGTGTTGGAAGCAGAGGGATTAATCCCATTATGCTGCCAACACACTATAACTCTCCGAACACAGAGTGGCAACGCGCAAGTGATACTTCGGTATCGTGAGCGTAAATAGGCTACGGTAACCGTTTCCCATCAGGTATGCTTGTTTGCCACTCTTGTTCTATAAAAAAAAAAACCACCTCTACAGTATCTTAGACCTAATGCGATGAGTTATATAAGTAATATAACTAATATAATAAAGTTATATAAGTAATATAACTAATATAATAAAGTTATATAAGTATAAGAGTTATATAAGGACAGTGGTCTGAGCAGTCGCCTAAAACGTATAAATTTCAGGTTCCAATCCCGACTATAATTACAAACAAGTAATTCTTCCGAACTTACGTACAACGACATCTCGTGTGAAGCCGCGAGGTACAGTTATCCAATACACAAAACAAATAGATTTTTTCTTTTCTTGCGTATCTGTCTCATCACTCTCATCTCGTTGGTCCAGAAATAGGCGCTGGCGCAGTCAAGCCGATATATATGCAGGGTCAACGAACTCTTTATCACTTGCAGAAACATTAATATGTTTGACATTTAGCAATAACATTTTAAATATATCCTTATTATTGGTACTTTACAATAACACTTGTACATAAATAAATAAATAATTATTTGCCATAAGGCGAGCTGCACCTACCACCTTAGTGTTTTAAAAACACGGCTTCAAAAATATTTTATTATGACATATGTATACATATAAACATTTTTATATCGTTCGTCACACTACTGTATTGTATTCTCAACCAATTCTGAGCTGTATCTAGCTGTGCTAAAGATCAAAATCGATTGATTAAAGCATACCAAACAAGAAAGTTATTTTTCAGCTAAAATGGATGCGTAGATTATTTTCAGGGTCGGCGACGCGTGGATTCTTTTAGCAATTTTGCCGTTATAGTGACCGCTGACCATCAGACGTTAACATGCGGTATTCATGGTGCGCGAAGCGTGTGGTCCGCCTGATGGAAATCGGTTACCGTCGCCTATAAACGCTTGCAATACAGGGGTATTGGCACCCCTAAAAAAACTTGGTTTGCCGTATATCATACATACATACATATCATCACGCCAAGTCCCTAACGGGATAGGCAGAGAGTATAGAGCGCCAGTTCTCTCTAGACTTACATATCTCTTTCGCTTCGTCCACGTTCATCAGTCTCTTCATACATGCTCGTCGGTTACGAGTACTCTTAACGTTCCCGTGCTTGAGAGTCCGATCTATTTGATCCAGGTAGTTGGAACGTGGCCTTCCTCTGCCACTTCTTGCATACACTTTTGCTTTGTATATCTGTTTCGTCAATCTTTCTTCACTCATTTTTTCTATGTGTCCAAACCAACGTAACATGCCTTTCTTCATCTTTACAATCACGCCCTCATTCACGCCAGTTGATTTGCGAATCTCTTCATATGCGGATTCGATCTAATATCGTTACTCCGCACATTTTTCGAAGAGATCGCATCTCAACTGCATTCAAGCTATTTTCATACTTCCTCTGACAGGTATATCGCGTTGTGGACAGCAACTCGAGCATTATTGTTCAGACTTTTACTGCCCATCAACGCCGACATGGCTCCATTCACCTTATTTCCGGCAGTTATCCTTCTTTCATTATCTTTTTCATACTTTCCATCTCGTGTGAACATGCTTCCTAGATATACAAATTCATTCACTTGCTCTAGAATTTGCCCATTTACCGATATAGCACACTCGGTCACTTGTTCATCTATTTCGAATACCAGAACCTTAGTCTTGCCAGCGTTTAGGCGCAGCCCCTTCTTTTCACATTCTTCTTTCCTTATGGTAACTAGTGACTGCAGTGGGCTATTAAAATAAAATCTCAGAATACCTTTTCGGATTTTTTTACAGGTACAATTTAAATTTAAATTCAAAATTGGATTCACAAATGGAAACTATTTACATACTACTGAAAACCATCTTAAAGTATAAGTTCATATGGCCACAGATAAATATTTTTTAGTGGTTTTATTTATTCATGACGTGGATACCAGTCCTTCGGTCGAAGATTTTTTTAAATATTGATTTAAAATACGCGTTTGTCAAGAATTCCAATGCATATCCATATTTTTATAAGATATCCTAAGCAGTAGTAAATAATAGTCCTCTACGTCAGGGGTAATATATATATCTAATGTTATATACGTAATCACTGGAAATGAGTATCATAATGGAGCCTTACATAATCCAACTAAATAATATAAATGCGAAAGTTTGTTATTATTTATTTATTTATTTTATTTTATAAGTTTGTTACTGAATCATACAACAACTCTTGAACTGAATTGAATTAAATTTGGCACAGGGATAGATTATTAAGTGGAGTAACACATATAATATACTTAATAAATGTAGGCTAGTGACACAATACACAGATAAAAAACTGGATATATCCGCCTCCCGATAAAAGTAATGAAAATAAAACCAAAGTACTGTCACGTGACTAAAACAAAAGATATCTAGTACATAAATAAAATACCGAGCGACAATTATGCAGAACGATCTCACCGGTCCATCGAGGCTTGGGAGTAATTGCGAGCGCCCACGCCACGTCAAAACAACCCCACGATAATAACTATAAATCCATGGCGAATTGTGCAATCATTCGTGATGATTAACGTCAAAGCACATAAATGTCACCCAATTAATTTGGCACGAGCCGGCGACTGTATCCGCGTCGTGTATGCTGACATACATAGAGTCGGGATCTGTTACTACGCCCCAGTATATCTGAATTTCAATCATCTTACTGTTACTATAATCTTTTCTTACTATATAATAATAATATATAATATAATATATCCTCACGCCTTCCCACAAGGGTCCCCGAAGGGGTAGGCAGAGGTGTATAGGTAATACCCACACACCCACTTTCCGCCAGAGGTATATTAGGTGCCAACGTGACAGATGGCGAGTCCATCGCCGTTACTCCAGCACGACTATACATACGCCTTTGAATTTCTTCTCAGACGTATGCAGGTTTCTCCTCGATGTTTTCCTTCACCGTTAAGCTCGTGGTGTGACTAATCACTGTACTTAAGTTCAGAAAAACTCATTGGTACAGTCGGGATTCGAACTTGCGACCTTTGCGTCGCAGGCAACTGCTCGAACCACTCGGCCACCACGGCTTTTCTTACTAATATTAATAAATATTGTATACCTAATGATTTGAAAAGAGTAACCATGGAGTTTCTTGCCGGTTCTTCTCCATGGAAGCGACCAACCCGAACAATGCTTCTTTTTCGACGTTTTATAAGTGCCCACCTGGGCCTATGTGAAATAAAAAGATTTTGATTTGATTTGATTTATTATAAATGTGAAAGTTTGTAAGTTTGGATGTTTACGGTTCTTTCACGGAAAACCGGCTGAACCGATTTGGCTGAAAGTTGAAATCATGTTCGGTTATACCTAGGAATAGGACATAGGCTACTTTTTAAAAGCTATTCAAAGTTCTATTATTATAAAGTATCATGCTCTTTCACGGCATAGCGACTAAACCGATTCTAGCAGGAATATACATAAGCTACTTTTTCGAACTCAACGCGGGCGAAGCCGCGGGCATAAGCTACTATATTCATATTTTCGACAGTGCCTTGGTGGGCGATGGGTTCGAGTCACCGACAACACAAAGATTGCTTGTAAGAATCCCGAGTATCAATGACTTTTCTGAAGTTATATACCGTGATTAATCACAGCATCACAGCACGAGCTATACGGTGATGGATAACATCAAAAGGAAATCTGCAATTTACGTTTGACAAGAAATTCAAAGACGTATGTATATAGCCGTGCTTGAAAAACGGCGATGAACTCGCCATCTGTCCCATTGGGACCTAAAATATATCTCCGGCGGGATTGTGGGTATTACCTAAACACTTCTGCGTACCCCTTCGGGGACCAGGCAGAGGCAGCAAGATATCTAAACCTCCTTGAATAATATTAAATACCAATTAAAGGTGAGAACCGAATCTAAGTCGTTTAGTAGTTTTTGACTTAAAGACGTTTAGGTAAACGCAGATTCAGGGTCTAAAGAGCTAGAGTCCCTTACGGGGTAGACAAAGAGAGTGGAGTAGCAGCTCCCTATAGATTTACGGCCTTCTTTCGCTTCATCCACATTCATCAGTCTCTTCATACAGTGTATTTTCAGTGACATATTTAGGCTAAATGCTAGTTTCATAGCAAACGGGTGGTGCCAATAAATTCAGTCTGAAGTTCGTTGCACTTCGCTTGTTGTTTTAGGCCATAGGGTTGTCACCGAATTAATAATAGTTTCATATCATTTTTTTTTTATCATTCATTTGACGACCGTCTGGTCTAGTGGTTAGAGCTCCTGACTGCGAAACTTGAGGTCGCGGGTTCGAATCCCGCTGAGGGCAGATATTTGTGTGATGAACACGAATATTTGTACCTTAGTCTTGGATGTCCTATGTATTTAAGTATATATCTATCTATATAATTAAATATATCGTTGTCTAGTTACCATAACACAAGCTTTGCTTACTTTGGGACTAGGTCAATTTGTGTGGAATTGTCCCAGGTATTTATTATTTATTTATATCAAATTCATTCATTCATTATCAATATTATATCATCACGATAATGTCACGTCATGCCTAAAGGACAGATGGCGAGTCCATCACCGTTACACCAGCTCCACCTGTGATTTTTTTCTCAATGTATGCAGGTTTCCTCTTGATCTTTTCCTTTGACATAAAGCTCGTGGTGTGACTAATCACTGTACTGCACTTCACAACAACTCTTTTGTACATTCGAGACTCAAACTTGCAATCTGTATGTTGCAGGTAACTGCTCGAACCGCTCTGCCATCACGGCCTTCTTTACTTTTTTATACAATTAGCTGAATAAACAAGAACGATCCGCCTTTATTAAAAAAAAAAAAACATAAAATCAAATTTATCCCGCCGCGGGACACAGTGTACAAACAAAATTTACCTGATTGGTAGTGAGGTCCCACTGGTCACCCACGAAGGATTGCCTGCTGTACAGGAATACCGGCACCTGGTGGTCTTTCACCGGAGCAGGGTCGCTGTTCACCCGCACCACTGTCAGGTGCGTGGTAGTGGTGCCCACTGTGGACAATATAATTAACGTTATCTTAATAGTCTGAAACCGTGGTGGCCGAGTGGTTCGAACAGTTGCCTGCGACGCAAAGGTCGCAAGTTCGAATCCCGACTGTACCAATGAGTTTTTTCTGAACTTAAGTACAGTGATTAGTCACACCACGAGCTTTACGGTGAAGGAAAACATCGAGAGGAAATCTGCATACGTCTGAGAAGAAATTCAAAGGCGTATGTATACCTAGTCGTGCTTAAGTAACGGCGATGGACTCGCCATCTATCACGTTGGCACCAAATATACCTCTGGCGGAAAGTGGGTGTGTGGGTATTACCTATACACCTCCTACCCTACCCCATCGGGGACCCTTGTGGGAAAGGCGTGATAAAGTTGATAAAGGAGCCAATAATGTTTTTTCTCATATATCCATGCACAAACAGCAATCCGTAACATTTTTATTATATTGTATTAATTGATGATGATTGATGTGACGTTCAACAAGTGTCCCTGTGCCCCTTACGATTTTGATTTTGCTTTCACGAAGCAGGCAGAGAGTAAAGCATCTATTGTACCGGTTGTAATTCCTAGATCAAATAATTTTACATTAGCTGTTACCCGTGAATATTGGTAGCGCGGAATTTAGTCAGTCCTTACAACATCCTACTAAAATTATAAATGTGAAAGTTTGGATGTTTGTTTAACTACCACGCAAAAACAACTGAACGATATTGGATTAAACTTTGCACAGGGGTAGATTATTAGATTCATACTGTGTCCAGAAGACTTACCAATGTAATCAAATTTGACGCGGCTACTCAGTTGGTGACAAGTAATGTCGAAATGGAACAGAATGATCCGTACGTAATATTATACAAACTCATCATAGTAACTGCGAAGCGGCGAAACGTTATTTACTTTGACGTGGAAAGATCTTGTTACAACCTTTGAAGAAATAAATTTATTTACCTCCCTGGAGTATAAATCCAGGGAGGTAAATAAACAAACACTCAGTGTATAAATATAATACGTCAAGAGTACTCGAAGCCGACGAGCGTGTATGAAGAGACTGATGAATGTGGACGAAGCGAAAGAAGGATGTAAGTCTAGAGAGAACTGGCACTCTATACTCTCTGCCTACCCCGTTAGGGACTTGGCGTGATGATATGTATGTATGTTCTTTGAGTCGAGGAAATTATTGAAGTTCCTTATTCAAAGACAATTTGAGCCCCAAAGTGACAGCGTAGCAAATATTTGACGTAAATGTCTAACAACCATTGCCATGGCCGAGTGGTTCGAGTAGTTGCAACAAAGATCGCAAGTTCGAATCCCGACTGTACTAATGAGTTTTTCTGAATTTAAGTACAGTGATAAGTCACACCACGAGCTTTACGGTGAAGGAGGCTTGATTGACGGCGATGGACTCGCCATCTGTTACCTAAAATATATCTCCAGCTAAAAATGGGTGTGTGGGTACTACCTATACAGCTCTGCCTACCTATTCGGGGACCCTTGTGGGAAAGCGGACAATATAAATAATTTATGGACATATATATTATATCCTCACGCTGATGGTTAATAAAATGTGGTTTATGGTATCAAGAAAATGGCAATACCCAGTATCACTGTACGTTAGGGTTATTTTAATGATTCAATGACAATATCTCAAACATCTCACATGTTCGAAGACCTTGCTTCGTCTACATTCCATAAGTCTCTCTATATATGTACGCCAGTTTCGAGTACTCTTGAAGTTCCCATCTTTGAATGTCCGATCGATTTGATCTTAATCAGAGAATTTTAGTTTCACCATTGTCTCTTACGGAAGGTAATTAAAGTCACTTTGCAATTTGCAGTGCTTAATCTAACGAGCTGAGATAACGTGTAATCTGGCGCGATAACGTGAAGTATAGCAGTCATAATATTTGTAATGTTATCACTACATCGAGAGCCGTGTTAGCCGAGTAGTTCATGGAGTCGACTACAACGCAAGGATTGCAAGATTGAATCTCGTCTGTTTTCATTTGTTTTCTCTTGTTTCAGCGTTACGGTGAAGGAAATATCCTTTGAGATGAAATTCAAAGAAGCTATCGATCTATGTTCGTGCTTGAAAAACGGCGATTAACTCACCACCTTGCAACCTAAAATATATCTCCGACAAAAAGTGTTACTGCACACATCTGCCTACCCCATCGGCGAGAAGATTTACATACACTGACTACTAGATCGAACGAGAGAGACAATATATTCGTTTCTCTTCTAAACAACCAGTATTCTTCGGCGGAGAAATTCATACATTTCGTGTTGTTTAAGATATCCAAACAATAAGATAAGTGGGTGTTCAAGGTCAAGACAAAGAAACAAGACACTACAAATCACTCACATGTCATCCTCTAATGGATATTGGAACAAGATCCTTGATAAACAACAATACGTATTAAGTATATCTTTACCTAAAGTGGGTGTGTGGGTATTACCTATACACCTCTGCCTACCCCTTAGGGGACCCGTGTGGGCGTAAGGATATATTATATTATTATTATTTACCTAAAGTCGATTCCCCCATCTGTACGTTTTGATCTTTTAAACTATTCAACGGATTTTAATGCAGTTTTCAGCATTAATTTAAATTCTTATCAACAACATGCATATATAAGACAGAAAAGCCGAAACATTTTTAGATTTGTAATGTGATGTCGTAACAAACAAATATAATTGTGCGCTTAAATCCCAAACGCTGGCTAAACTGTAATGTAATTAATTACTACGGAATTGTATATCATTCGAGTGGTTCGAGCAGTTGCCTGCGACGCAAAGGTCGCAAGTTCGAATCCCGACTGTACCAATGAGTTTTTCTGAACTTAAGTACAGTGATTAGTAACACCACAAGCTTTACGGTGAAGGAAAACATCGGGAGGAAACCTGCATACGTCTGAGAAGAAATTCAAAGCCGTATGTATAGTTGTGCTTGAGTAACGGCGATGGACTCGCCATCTGTCACGTTGGCACCTAATATACCTCTGGCGGAAAGTGGGTGTGTGGGTATTACCTATACACCTCTGCCTACCCCTTCGGGGAACCTTATGGGAAGGCGTGAGGATATATTATTATTATATAAAAAAGTCCGCGATTGTATAAATTGTTTTCTGAAGGCCCCCACAGCAACCATTTTTATCTTTTACATAATATTAGTATCTACATTGCACCCGTGCGACGCCGGGGCGGGTCGCTAGTCAAGTATAAATAAGTGTTATCGTATCATGTAACATGTGGTAGCTTCTTGTACTTCAATAATATGTTAGTGGGAATATTAACTGCAGAGAGATAACGTTTCCCTAATATAATTGCGACCTTCAATGTGTTTAGCGGATGCTGAAAGGTATTTATGAGGAAGGCTTGCGTCCGTGTACCTACTAGGTGTGTCTCGCGGTTTCACTCGCGTAGAACTCCATTGCCTTTTGTTACGTGATACATCACGCCTTTCCACAAGGCTCCCCGGTAGAGGTAGGGGTGTGTACCCACACATCCACTTTCCGCCAGCGATATACTTTAGTTGCCAACGTGATGAGTCCATCGCCGTTACTCAAGCACGACTATACATACGTCTTTGAATTTCTTCTCAGACGTATGCAGGTTTCCTCCCGATGTTTTCCTTCACCGTAAAGCTCGTGTCTAATCATTGTAATTTCGGTAGTGGCCGAGTGGTTTGCGTAATCACATGGAACACAATTAATGCAAATTTGATCCCCGTCTAGACCAATATACATACATACATACATATCATCACGCCAAGTCGTGGCAATGTAGGCAGAGAGTATAGAGTGCCAGTTCTCTCTAAAATTACATACTTCTTTCGCTTCGTCCACATTCATCAGTCTCTTCATATACATGCTCGTCGGTTTCGAGTACTCTTAACGTTCCCGTCCTTGAGACTCCGATCTATTTGATCCAGGTAGTTGGAACGTGGCCTTCCTCTGCCTCTTCTTGCACACACTTTTGCTTTGTATATCTGTTACTAGACCAATATATACTACTATAACTAGACTTTGTCTAATTTGTGAATGTGAGAACATCGTAGGCTTTGTAGATTCTTAGATCTTGTTAACATTGTTATAATTATCTTGTTTTATGTATGCTTTGTATAGTAAGCAACGACCTATTGTCGGGCTTACGTTGTTCCCCCATACTTGGGTACTATTGCTGTAACGAAAAAACATATTGTATATGCCTAATGATTTTAAAAGAGTAACCATGGATTTTCTTGCTGGTTCTTCTCCATGGAAGCGACCAACCCGAACCGTGCTTCTTTTTCGACGTTTTATAAGTGCCCACCTGGGCCTATGTGAAATGAAAAGATTTTGATTTTGATTTTGACCCATGACCTTTTCTCTCTTAAATAAAATAAAACACGATCGTTACGCTGAAGGAAACCTGCTTACCTACGTTTCAGAAGAAACTAGTAACGTGGGGAGATAAACGTATTGAGATATTATATATGTATCTACCTGCCTACATATATAGCGCCAGTGTTGTTATACAAATTAGCTAATTAAATTAATTCATTGACATATAAACATATCAGTTTATAAACAGCCCATTTAAATGCAATTGCTTATGTATAGCTTTTATATTCTATATTATCTGTTACACAAGCATAGTCTGTATTTTAAACACAGACTCCTAACCAATCTAGAAATCCTTACCAATATTATAAATGTGAATGTAAGTTTGTTTGTTACGCTTTCACGTAAAAACTACTTAATCGATCATCATAAAACTTTGTACACATATTCTTGGAGGTATTAGAAGTAACATAGGATACATTTTATTGAAAATCAAATATTTTAAGAAAGATAAAAAGCCGTCCACGCCGACGAAGTCGCGGGCACAGCGATATATACATATATATCGCTGCGATATATATGTATATATCCTCTCGATGTTTTCCTTCACCGTAAAGCTCGTGGTGTGATTTATCAAATAATCCATCCATAATCCATCATAGATATAATAATAATAGCAGAGAGTAGAGAGTAGAGACTAACTTTGCAACATAAGTAACGAAAAGCGGTCGAGCCAATGCAGTTATTATGAACGCTGTCTTAAAAATGTAGTTTAAGCTTTAAGGAAGCGGTATCGATTTCGAAGCTCCCTCCAAACTGAACTAGCAGCCTTTAGAGTCAAAAGTATTAATAACAAGAGCTAACAGCATCTTGCGTAAAAACAAATCCATTATAATGTTATTTATCGCGCAGAAGTTAAAGCTGCGAGGTAATTAAGTAAAAATATTATAATTTTAATGATTTAAGAACTTGTTTTGATGTTATTCAATTGAGAGTATTTAAATGCAAATTACAAGGATATCGTATACTACACTATATACATATTATTTTAAGGAATACGATTATTATTGTTTTGCTACGCCCAACAGGGTTATAATCTGTCAGTTTATAAATAATAGGAAACTCTTGCAAAGGTATTAAATAAACATGTTTTACAATTTTTTTTTGGCATAATGAAGGAAAATAAGTTCGAGTAGTTGCCTGCGACACAAAGACTGTATCAATTAATTTTTCTGAACTTAAGTACAGTGATTAGTCACACCACGAGCTGTACGGTGAAGGAAAACATCGAGATGAAACCTGCATACGTTCGAGAAGCAATTCTATTCTGGCAACCTAAACTATTACTAAAGTACCTAAACTATTATTTGGCGGAAAGTGCATGGGTACTACCTCTGCCTACCTCTTTGGGGACCCTTGTGGGACGGCGTGAGGCATTGAGGTATATATTATTATTATTGAATAAAGATTTTTCGTACAGACATCACCATACAAAGTGTACTTGGTATGATGTAGGCAGAGATAATAGAACGCTAGTTATCTCCAGACTTGTAGACCTCGTTACAGATCATTCACATTTATCACTGTCTTCATACATATACATACGTACATATATTCACGCAGAGGTATTGATTATACAAGAACTTGTAAACATTATGATGTTGGTAGATACTTATAGTACAGCGGAAAAGACACTCTATTTTATAGTACTTGAGGGACGACAACGCGCGAAAGATACCCCTGGTGTTGTAAGCGTCCATAGGCGGTGATAACCGCTTACCGACAGACGGGCTTGTTGCCACCTCAGTGGTATAAAAAAAGCACCTAATGGACTATTACATTTGAGATAACTGGTATATATCAGAATAATAGAAGCACCCTGAGATAAAACAGGATATATCGACACTTTTAGTAGCTCTAATTAAATTATCAAGCCGTGGTGGCCGAGTGGTTCGAGCAGTTGCCTGCGACGCAAAGGTCGCCAGTTCGAATCTCGACTGTACCAATGAGCTTTTTCTGAACTTAAGTACAGTGATTAGTCACACCACGAGCTTTACGGTGAAGGAAAACATAGAGAGGAAACCTGCATACGTCTGAGAAGAAATTCAAAGGCGTATGTATAGTCGTGCTTGAGTAAAGTTTGCCATAACGACGTTAACTAAACAAATCAATAAATATGGTACTGTGATAATGGTCGATAATTTTATTATATATCCCCCGCCTTCCCACAAGTGTCCCCGAAGGGGTAGGCAGAGGTGTATAGGTAGTACCCACACACCCACTTTCCGCCAGAGGTATATTAGGTGCCAACGTGACAGATGGCGAGTCTTTGAATTGTCCTAAGCTTTACTTTAGGGGAATCAGTGTGATTAAGATCAGAAAAAAACTCAGTGTTACGGATACGAACACGGGGCTCGAACACGCAATCTTCACTCTGCAGGCGACGCGTCACTAGACCGTCGCGGCTCCCCTTTGAATAATATGATTCACAAATCAGAAGTTTTTTTACAGCGAGGAATTCTCGATCCGTCATGGCGCGGCGGCGGAGGAATTATTTGTGAATGGAGTCACAGGCGTAGTTCCCTCGGGACCCGTGACTAATTTCACTTCGCTTTATTATCATGGAAGATATATCTCACGAAGTGTTTTTAATCACTTTGCTTGGTGACACAGATAGTGTGATCCACGAAGAACGCCCACTAATTTGGAAGCGACGGGGTCGCGAGATGCGGGGAGTACGACCCGAGTCTATTAATGGTCACTACCATTATGGGTAATCAGTGTGTACCGATAATACTCAAACATTAGTGGAAGGTTGCAAACATGCACTATAAACTATGAGGGAGAATAGTGGGGCGCGTGTTCGTGGATGGCGCTACCTATAATATAAGGCGGATGAAGTTGCCAAATAGCCAAATCGAGTATAGACTGAATCAAAATGCCAACTTCTCTACACCGTGATTTTATTTATTTAGAGGCATGCTACTGACTAAGAAGAGGTAGAGTAAGACCACGTTCCAACTACCTTGAAATCGATCGGACACTCAAAAACGGGAACGTCAAGGGTACTCGAAACCGGCAAGCATGCATAAAGAGACGAATGTGGACGAAGCTAAAGAGTAACATATGCAAGTCTAGAGAGAACTGACGCTCTATTCTCTCTGCCTACCCCGTTCGAGACTCGGCTTTCTGACTAATAAAATATGATGATATGTATGCACACACAACTGGAACAGATTTTATATGTAGGACTTTTGTGTGTTGTTGAAATTATGCCATTATTGACATAACTTCTATACAGGCTGTTCAAATAAACACAAGGTCATAAATTCCTGACAGACGGCGTGACAGACGCTATCCACATCGCACCTAAATATATATACCTACAGACGCATCACTATGCCATGAACATCACGATGTTAGGCGGGGAAATTAGAGTACTAGTGCTTCCGAGACTTACAGACCTCTTTTGCTTCATCCACGTTCATCAAACTCTTTATACATGCAAAATTTAAAGAGAATCTCCTCTGCTAATACTTTGTGGAACTAATGACTACTATTTCCGTAGCCGTCTGTCAGCAAAAGTAATTCCGCATGTGTTTGTCTGTCTAGAGAGAACTGGCGATTTTACTCTCTCTGCCTACCGCTTGAGGGACTCTATACATATAGGAGGGAGGATCTAATAATATACAATATATCCTCGCGCCTTCCCGAAAGGTAGGCAGAGGTGTATAGGTAATACCCACACACCCACTTTCCGCCTGAGCTATATTTTAGGTGCCAACGTGACAGATGGCGTGTCCATCGCCGTTACTCAAGCACGACTATACATACGCCTTTGAGTTGTTTCCTCTCGATGTTTTCCTTACCGTAAAGCTCGTGGTGAGACTAATCACTGTTCAGAAAAACTCATTGGTATATATTTTATATACTCTACTACTCATACAAAATAAAGTAAAATATATATATGTTACTTTTTTATTGTGCACTCGTTACTTTGTTATTGCTACTTAGTTTTAATAAACGCTTTAACGCTCGGAAACTGCGGCGTTCACAGAGCCAATTAAGCGATGAACTATTAATACAATTTATGCTACAACGCTACCGACAACTATAGTACTTACTAAATTAAACGAATATTGTCTCGTATGTTTTTTGTCGACGAGTGGTTTAAGTAGGCACCGGCAAGGTTGCAGGTCCGAATCCTGGTCCGTCCCTTGAAGTTTTTTCTGAACTTAATTGTCATTTATCACAACTTAAGTGGAACTTTACGGTGAAGGAAAACATCGAAAGGAAATTTACATACGTCTGAGAAGAAATTCAGAGGCGTATGTGTGTCACGCTGGCACCTAAAATATATCACTGGCAGGAAAGTTGGTGTGTGGGTACTATCTTTTATACACCTCTGCCTACCCCTTAGGGGACCCTTGTGGGAAGGCGTGAGGATATTTTATATACTCAGAAGTCAGTTGTGTTCGGCGTACATTATGAATGAATATCGAAATATGGAAACTAATTATGAAATAATGCGTTCAGCTTTGTTAACGTAAAGAGTTAGTTAAATAAAGTTTAATTGACATCGTTACGTTTATAATGATTTGTATTTTCGATATTCTCGTTGGTGTATTTTAAGCGGAAAAAAAAAATACTTTTAATTAAAACGCCGAATGATCCCGACTAGGCCCGAGAGCCACGACGAAGTCCCGAGGAGACGCCGACTTTTAGTACTACGACAAAACGTCTTTGTGTCTATGAATCTTGATACCAAACGAGTTCTGTCATTTAGGTAGGGAGAGGGTTTTAAATTAAAAACTGAGGAAGGGCATAGTGCGCCGCCCTCGCTGCTAGCCGCCCCGGGCTATAGTGCTTTTGAACCTTGGGTAAATACGCCCATTTCTTTAAGCCTAATTCTTCTTGCGTCCGCTTTGGTATAATTTTAGATGGCGATTTTTTTTAAGAAAGCCAGTTTACCTAGTTGTAAGGACCAATTTTAAGTTTGATGAAAATCAGGGCAGTGATTTAAAGATTAACGGTACTTTTAATTACAATATTTGCGGTGAAGAAAAGCATACCTACAGAGGAAATCGGGAAATGTTTGAATTTCAAAGTCGTGTCTAAGGTGGTGAGAGACTCGCCGTCTGTCACATTGTCAACCCCTAGTATTGCAAGTGCATGTGAATAACGTTCTCCGTTTTTCATTATCAAATCCAATGTACATTACTTTAATTGCTAAAAAACAATACGCAAGCTCTATATTACATTCAATCAAATAGTCCTTTGTCTAATGTACGTCGAAAAGAAATAATCCTTACTAATATTATAAATGTGAACGTAAGTTTGTTTGTTACGCTTTCACGTCAAAACTACTTAACCAATCATCATGAAACTTTGTACACATATTCTTGGAGGTATTAGAAGTGACATAGGATACATTTTAATGAAAAAAATTTTTTTTACGAAAGATAAAAAGCCATCCACGCCGACGAAGTCGCGGGCACAGCTAGAACATAAATAAATTGTTTTCACTAACATTCGCTTGGCTCTGATCAAAGCCTTTTTGTCCTTTGTAAATAAACACGAAATAACTTGTTTGTAAAGGTGAAGAGAATAAACATTTCCAAAAGCAAATAGACTTGTATTGTGAAAAATGGAACAAAATATAATTATATTTTTATGAGGAAACTGTACAAGGGGAGGCCTTCGAGTTCTAAGAAACAACAATTTATTTATAAATGAGAGTCGTGGTGGTTGTTTATGTTCAAGTCAAAACGTAGTTACGAACCCTAGCGATCAAAGCATAAGATGTATTCTGAAATTATAAACAGTTAAAAAAGTATATGAGAGTATGTGTATAGATAGTGCCATCCACGAAGACGCGCCCCTCCAATCTCTAGTCGAAGTGGTGCGTGTGCACTCATAGGTAATTTGTGTGTATCGATAACACTCAAACATTAGTGGAAGGTTGCCCACTTACACTGTAAACTATAAGGAAGAATTTTATAGTGGGGCGCGTCTTCGTGGATCTATCTATATTTGGTGTGTGTAAAGATGAAGAAAACCTGTTGCGTTGGTTTGGCCGTAAAGCAACTATGTGTGATGAAAAAGATATAATAATTATTTGTAGAGGCACGTTCGCCTACCCGGATGTAATCGAAGAACACTCAAGGAATAATATGGATAAGGCGAAATAGATCTGTAAGTCCAGAGAGAACTGTCACAATACTCTGCCTCCTCTATTAGGGACCTGGCGTGATGTTATCTGTACATGAATTTGAATCCTATATCTTACCTGTTAGGGTGCACATTCGCCTGCTGTTGATGTCCTGCATGACTTGCCTCATAAGCCCGCAAAGATCTTTCGCATCTCCCGACATCGACTGGCGAGAGAGCCACTCTGATTCTAGCTCCATTGATAACTGCGACAATAATTATTATGTCATACAACAAGTCGAATGTAAACTTTATTTCTATACAGTTAAAGTTCAGATCATATGCTCACTAGACACCATTATTTTATAGGGATATGCTCTCAATAGAGCAGGGTTTCTCAACGTACGCAAACCCCTAGGAGTTCGTCATTCGATAGTAGGGGGTTCGCGACAAGATTTACGTAAAGGTGGCTTAATAGCAGCCACAACTTACTTATGAGTGAGTAGGTTTTCACAGCTTGTCATGACAAAAACCTAGTTCCTTAGTACCTTTTATCCTCACGCCATCCCATAAGGGTCCCCAAAGGGGGTAGGCAGAGTTGTATAGGTAGTAACTACACACCCAATTTCCCCCAGATACATATTAGGTGCCAACGTGACAGATGGCGAGTCCGTCGCCGTTACTCAAGCACGACTATACACCTTTGAATTTCTTCTCAGACGTATGCAGGTTTCCTCTCGATGTTTTCCTTCACCGTAAAGCTCGTGGTGTGACTAATAACTGTACTTAAATTCAGAAAAACTCATTGGTACAGTCGGTATTCGAACTTGCGATCTTTGTGTCGCAGGCAACTGCTCGAACCACACGGCCACCATGGCTTCATTTCAGTTAAAGGGTTCGCTATCGCGCGGAAACTTATAGATGGGTTCGTGGAGTCAAAAGTTTGAGAAACCCTGCACTAGAGGTTGTGATTTGTGGGCCCTGGGCTAAAACCTGAGATTTTCACACAACAGTTTCCTATAATAAGTAATATACGAGTAGGTGTCATGTACTATTTACATACTAAAATGATTACGCCGATTCTCTCACGGGGTAAGCAGAGAGAGTTGAACGCCAGTGCTCTCTAGACTCACGGACCCGTTTTGTTTCTCTTAAATAAATTAAGATCAAGACGTTATTATTTATTAAAAAAGCAGACTAGCAATTGTTGCTGTTAATTTAACAAATAGGTGGCCGTGGGCTTCGGGAAGTCGCCTACAACGTAAAGATTGCAAGTTCGAATACCGACTGTAGGTACCAATTTTTTTTTTTTAACTTAATACGTACTTTACGGTAAAGGAAAACATCGAGAACCCTGCATACTTTTGAGAAGA
>JACCPG010000277.1:28285-51230 GCA_016069955.1 Drepana arcuata
ATATATATATATATATATATATATATTATATATATATATGGTATTTGTACCTTAGTCTTGGATGTCCTATGTTTTCCTTTGTAATTTATGTATAGGTATATCTACCTATAAAAATAGGTAGATTATTGTCTAGTTTCTATATTACAAGATTTGCTTGCTCCTTCGAAGCATCCATGAAGAAGATTGGACTCGGGTGAAAGCAGGGGCACATTAAATAGCTGCTAGTAAGTTTTATTCAGTTACAAATGAGCCTACTAATAATAATAAAAAATTGAAGCCAGTTTTATGCAAGGATAATTTATGATGATTAAAAATGTGTTTATGTATACAGATATTACACAACTTTAAAAGAATATATTATTTCTTCTGTTTCAAAATCATAATTAAAATTGCACAAATAATTACTTAAACTGCAAATGTTATACTTAATTAATTAACTATTTATTTCATTTAAGCTTTGTTGCATATTTTATTTTTATGCATATGTATTTAAATAAAAAATGAACCAGTATTAAGTAAACTAACTTCAGATAATATGATATAAGTACATGATATGTATGCATGCATGAAATTGCATTTAGTATTAGTGTTATTAAGTACATGGAGTTACAAACTTTTTAAGAGCCCATACCAACCCATCGTACAGAATCTTTGTACGTTTTTTTTTTATAAATATCATTAATTTTCTAAAGAAAAAGCCATGTAGTACTTTCAAAAAGTTTGTACAGAATCATATTATGGAAAGTTCTAGGGTTGTTGGTACAAAAAAGCACAAAAAAAATATCGAAGTTTTATTAGGACAGAAGCAAATGGAAGGTACTGCGCCAGAGACGCCGACAAGAACCCAACTCTTAAATTTACGATGATAGAAGAAGTTTTAAAGACTTCTTACTTATCAAAGCATTCTTATAAAAGCTTAAGCTTATATAATAAAGTAGTAAATGAAACTATTTGATTAGTTTTAGAACTGGTACAAAGCAAACTTACACAGTCAAAGTGCATCTCTGTAGCTGCACTTTCGGTATAATATAGTGGCTGACTGTATCGAAAATATCTTTCGATATATAATTTTCGGGCACTTGGCACGTTATCGTCGGCCCCGCCGTTGGGTGGAATTCACACAAAAAAATGCATCGAATAGGCCCTTCCTGCCCACAGCCCTCGTAGTATTTAGAGTTTGCATCCATCGCAAACAACCAATTTTAAACTTTAGCACCTCACTGGCACATTTCACACTCTTCAACCTAGCAACAGCTTACACTACCTACTCCACTAATAGAACACAAAACATACGATAACTTATCTGACACGGTTTCGAAAGCGTAAATAAAACTGTTTTTCATAACAAAAAAAAATAACCGCTCATAGTACCGACACGCAACTTTGCACATTGGCAACTGTAAAACCGTCTGTTGGTTTATTTGGTTTGGTTCGGTCAGGTTGAGTTTTGACACTTTTGACTTTTTGAGTTGATTGAACGATTAGCTCACAGCAAGTGTGATATTCTAATTCGAATCACTTAGTTTTTTACATCTAGCAACAGGGACTGCTAATATATACTGTGGCGGCGATAGCTGAACATGAACATCAGAAGTTGCATCGAAATATATTCAAGATTGGACAACAAATTTAGAGGGCAGTAAATAATAGGGAGTGCAAGAGATAAGATAGGCTTAAATTATTAAATACAGTTTTTTCTAGCTAATGATAAGATAAAATATTATAAGTTATTATTTTTCTTAAGGCTTTATTTATTGTGTGCGTATAAATCGTTTGGTTTTTTTGAACCCTTAAAGTTAATTCAGTAGTTACTTTTTCCTGAATTAATCAATAATATAGATGTATAGTATCTATATTTCGTCTAACTGTCAGTTTTTGCTAATGCCTACTATAAATGTCAATGTCAACATTTTAGATGCATATGTCAAAACATTGTTTGTTTGTTTACTTTATCTAAAAGCTTGGATCTAAAGGGATGGATAAAAATACTTGTAAGATATTAATTGCAGCCACAGGTAGCG
This sequence comes from Drepana arcuata, assembly GCA_016069955.1. NCBI lineage: Eukaryota > Metazoa > Arthropoda > Insecta > Lepidoptera > Drepanidae > Drepana > Drepana arcuata. The sequence continues at coordinate 30,307 of JACCPG010000277.1, forward strand.
TAGCGGCATTAAAAATTCCGAGTCTTATCAAATCACTGCAGAGACAAAAATACAATTTTGAGGTTAGATTCAATTAATTATCACTATTAGTTGTTTGTACTTCATTTATTTATAAATTGAGAGTTGCAGATTCGTCTCATAGTGACGGAGCGATCTAAAAATTTCTTCGACAAGTCTGATATACCGTCGCATGTAGGAATATATGACGATGATTTGGAATGGCAAACTTGGAAACAAAGGGGAGATCCCGTACTTCACATAGAACTGGGTAAATGGGCTGACGTTATGGCGATAGTGCCTTTGGATGCTAACACTTTGGGAAAAATGGCACTGGTGGGTTTGTATTGTACTCAACTGTAAACCTTTGGTCATCATCATAACATCACGCCGAGTCCCTAACGGGGTAGACATAGAGTATCGAGGGCTACTTCTCTCTAGACTTACGTAACTCTTTTGTTTCGTCATTAAACATTTGATTATATATTTTAAGTCTTGAAAATACTCAAAACATGTAAGCAGGTTCTGAGCAACTGATGAATATGGATAAAGCAAAAGTCTTAAAGTCAAGGATGAACTGGCTCTACCGTTTGTCTATACAGTGAGACTCGGAGTGTTGTATAGATATATTACAAAAATGATCAAACGCTGACACATTTTTTTTATCTTACAGGGACTCTGTGACAATCTAGTTACATGCACAACCCGAGCCTGGGACATGTCCAAGCCACTTTTATTCTGCCCAGCAATGAACACCAGAATGTGGGACCATCCTATTACAGCGAAACACATAGCTACTCTTAGGGAATGGGGCCATATAGAAGTACCTCCGATAAAGAAGCTCTTGATGTGCGGTGACTTTGGTGTTGGAGGCATGGCTGAGGTTGACACAATTGTTGACAAAATTACTAGTATTGTGGAACAAAAATATGCATTATGATTTTTTTGTGTCTAATTAAAAGTTTTTTCTGTCATATTTTGATAATTGAGACTGCTACATGGTATTTGGAGAAACTTTTCCCATTTGGGATCAATGTGGGATTGTATACAACTAATATATATATATAGTGATATCCTGAAGTTTGCACAATTTCTATATGCTTAAGGATGGGAACATCAAGAGTACTTCAAACCGTGTACGAAGAGACTGATGAATGTGGACGAAGCGAAAGAGTTCTGTAAGTCTAGAGAGTACTTGCACTCTATATTTCTGCCTACGTGTTAGGAACTCTGCGTGATATGTATGTATGTATGTATTCTGAGATCAGTTAACTAGTAGATACTGTTCCATATATGGTATAACTCAAGGCTGTGACGTTCATAGTTGTTGATTTGATTCCTGATGAGTGCAGATGCTATTGTGTATATAATTTGGTTTTTATTTTAATAAATAATTTGTTCTCTTCTTCTTCTTTAATTTTCATTAACTTTAACTTTTTATCCTCACACCTTCCCACAAGATTCCACGAAGGGGTAGGCAGAGCTGTATAGGTAGTACCAACACACCCACTTTCTGCCGTTATATTACTGAGTTTTCTATTTTGTGATTAAACTATATAGTGAAACATTATTTTGGTGATTTCAAACATTTGTTAATTCAATGCAACAACATACTATAAAATTGTGTCTTTATAGTCAAAAATTCAAATATTCTATAGTCAAAAAACCATCATATTTGCCTTTCAGTAGTTCAGTTATTAGTTAATTGGTAATTGGCATATAATTCCATGTTGGTGCATCTGTCACATAGCCTACCGTGAACACAATATGTATATCCTTACTAATATTATAAATGTGAATGTAAGTTTGTTTGTTACGCTTTCACCAACTTACTACTTTTCACCAACTACTTAACCAATCATCATGAAACTTTGTACAAATATTCTTGGAGGTATTAGAAGTAGCATAGGATACTTTTAAGAAAAAAAAATAACATTTTTACGAAAGATAAAAAACCGTCTACACCGACGAAGTCGCGGGCACAGCTAGAAATATATAGAAGTGAAAAAAAAAAAATCAAGTAAATGTCGTTTATTGCATCACCGAATACTGATACTAATGCTAGTACATGCTTTTCAAACGGAATCTAAAAGGAACCACAATTGTTAACCTCGCATACAAATAACTGCATATAAAACATTGCTTTAAAATTCTATTCAAACTTAAATAACCGATTTTTAAATACAGGCAAGGCTTCTGATAAATGAAGTATTGGGACAACGTCATATTGGCGATGTAATTAAAGCGACGCGTTTGATCTTAGAGCCGCAATTTAATCAATCATATATTATGAAGATTTTACTATGAAGTGATCTGTAATAATTATGTAGAGCGATTATTCATACTTTACGGTAAAGGAAAACATCGAGAGAAAACCTGCATATGTTTATAAAGAAATTCATAGTCATGCTTGAGAACCTGCTACGGTCTCTTCATCTGGCACCTGAATATATCTACAGTAAAAAGAGGGTGTATTAGTACACCCTGTATGTCCTTTCGGGGACCCTTATGGGGTAGCATGAAGATATATTATTATTATTATTAGTCTTCTTGTCTGTATTCAAAAACCAGTTTTTACACATAACTAGACCAAATTGTATAAATACATATATACATGCTACGTTCTATCAATATGTGCGCATTTCGACAACTATCCGTTTCCACTAACCCTGTAACCTGTGTTACGAAACATAATAAAAAAAATCTCCCTTCCAACCATACTGGTCATGACTTAGCACGTTATTTAAGAAATTATGATTAACAAGCGATTGTGCAGTGAGCACCTAATACTTAAATGAAATAAGGCCGAGTACACAACAACACTTTAGATTAAGTTCGTAATCCAATCTTGAGTAGCCAGTGTGTACCCAGCGTAAATGCTCAAAGATTCAATATATTAAATTACTTAACAGATTTATAATAATTAAATAAAAAATTAACTGGAAATCAATTTTTTTTTACAAGAACACTGTCTTCGGTAGGAAATATTTTTAAAGTTATATATATTCTCCAGATATAAGCATCAAATGAATAATTTTTCGGTTATCTTGAGTAATAATATAATATATAATATCCTCACGCCATCCCACAGGGGTCCCCGAAGGGGTAGGCAGAGGTGTATAGGTAATACCCACACACCCACTTTCCGCCAGAGGTATATCAGGTGCCAACGTGACAGATGGCGAGTCCATCGCCGTTACTCAAGCACGACTATACATACGCCTTTGAATTGCTTCTCAGACGTATGCAGGTTTCCTCTAGATGTTTTCCTTCACCGTAAAGCTCGTGGTGTGACTAATCACTGTACTTAAGTTCAGAAATACTCATTGGTACAGTCGGGATTCGAACTTGCGACCTTTGCGTCGCAGGCAACTGCTCGAACCACTGGGCCACCACGGCTCTGGCGCTACTATAATATATACCTTTATAAATATTTAATAAAACTAATTATGTACATTACACATTAAATTATCCAAAATTACCGATGACAGTATTACTGCAAAGTAGAAACAAAATCAAAAATATTTACATTATATAAAAATATTCGGGAAAAAAAAAAAAAAAAACAGGTTAAAATCAGATCTTATTTTAAAAAATAGTTTTAGAATCCCAATTGGATCATGCAGACAGAATCCAGAAATGGACACAAAGACAAAAGCCTAATCAAATTATGAAATTTTATTTTAAAAAATCATTGCTATGTTACTTGTTATTCAGATACCCTTAAAATTAATACAGGTTACTTAAAGAAGCCTAAATATCTACTTTGAATATTAAGGATTTTAAATTATTTAGATTCTCCACAATTTATAACCAGATCTGTCAGCAATACCTAATTTTCAATAGTAGATATTTCCGGCTTTTAGATAAAAAAAATGCTTTAATTTGAACTATCACATTACGTGTACAAAATCGTTATATGCTTACAATATTTATACTGTAATAAAAACAATAGTATACACGTGTTAATAATATTACATAATAATTAGGTACATATTGTATATTGGAAAAATCCGGTTCATCAAAAACTGTGCGTATTCAAAAGGCCATTTCCAGCTAGCGGGACTAACTACACGTAGCATTGCGTCTCCTTCTCTACCTATATGTTAGAGAGGGACAGCTGCAAGCTACGGGCTTCAAAATTCGAACACTAGAAGCTTAGCTTTACTTTTTAATTTAAATTTAAAATAGTTCGTAGCAAAATACTGTTGCAGTCGCATGTGGCTTGGAATGAATTGTAGGCGTATCAAATTCCACGTATATTGCACCCTATTTTGGTACTTATGTTTATAAATTATTAAAATTATCCCGACCTATAGGCCAACGCTACATTCTTCGAGAATGTTCCATCTAAATTGTTACCCACTATAGTGTCTTTAAGGACTATTATAGCGTGCAATATACACGTCAACTTATCTTAAGAGGCACATCGTTCACACGACGGTTTCGTGTTGCTTGTCGAACATCGCTCGCGTATACTTCGAAATAACATCGTATGTAGATTTGATCAATTCGCATCTCTCCTCTACTTCGCAATCACTCGGCGCCACTCTATACGAAGACCTCTTGCGGTGGCAATCGGCAGGCGCAGAGAAGTCGGCATTGTCTTCGATGTTATAAACAGAAACTGGTCGCTTTACCATTTCTAAATCCTTATGGCGTTTCTTGCAGCGGGCGTTGAACATGTTGACGGCGTTTTGTACAGGCGAGTCCAGCGTTACACTGGAGGGAGGCTCGTATCATACGTCCAGCTCTTCAAGACCTTTGGATAGTCGGTGAGAGTTGATCCGGCGTCGGTGTGAGCGGCGGACCGCGTCAGCGCGCCGATAAGGTTCGCTCCGCAAGCCATGGAGGATATCTTCCAACGCACCGTTGTATACCTCGTCTTGGTGAAGGAGTTTCTTTTCGCCGACGGACTGAGACTTCGTTTTTAGCTCGTTGATTACAGCTTCCTGTTAATTTATAAATATTATTACAATTAGGTTGTTTGTATTTAGTTTCAAAGGTGAAATTCAAATATTGACAGCGTCCATCTTTTGCATGCACCCATTGGTTAGTTAAAGATGACGTGAGCTGTCAAGATTTTAAATTACGAATGGAGATACATTCGTTGTTTCCGGAAGTATGCAAAGTATGAAAAAAAAATGAGACATCAATATTTGGAAGTTAGAACTTTAGTTAAGTATGTATTAAAAGAGATTAATAATTTTAGTCCTTTATTTTTTATTGTTTAACTATATTCCCTTTGCGTCGATTTTCTTAAATAAGAAGGTGACTGCTAAAGGCAAGAGCAAAGAGTAAATAGTTGCACGCGAAACATAGAATGCAGGTTCAAATTCAGACCTCTGAATTCTGTACCAATTCATCTTATTGCCTCTTTACGGTGTAGGAAAACATCGAGAGGAGACCTGTATACGTCATATCTTCATAGAGAAACTACAACGCACTGGCCAATTGTCAAGGTTTATTATGAGTCCCTTATGAGAAGGCATGAAGACGATATTAAAACATTCCAACTTCCAAACATGGTTCTATTCTATTACTATTTATCAAATTACACGTGTATATTAAACTTTATGATATCATAATTTGCCTAATAACTAAAAACATGCTTTAAATGTGCTAAAATAAAAAAATAAGTTTCACGTGAAGCGATACATTTCGGCGGATGGAAAAGTTGTTTGAATAAATTTTCAGTTACGAATTCATATTGGCAGTTCGACTAGGCTGCAGTTTGTAGTGCATGCAGCCTTTTCGTACTTTTTGCGTCTCAACACTAAAGATGCTTCGATGCCAAATTATCCATAACTTTCACGAGCGAGTTTAATTGACAAACAATGCTTTTCCATCCTTGTGACACAAAAAGTGTTACGCAATAAGTAAACAACGGTGCGACAGACTGCGACATTTTTTTGTCTATAAGCGAGTGCAATTGAACTCGGCACTAAGGCTTTTACGCTACATATACTAGATATATGTATTATACAGATATAACAATGCGTTGTGACATAGATTAATAAGTAAATAGACATTCCCTGTTATATCCATGCAAGTGCAGCGTTTGGAGGAAGATATTTATAATACATATTAATATTGATTGTATAAACACACTATATATAATATATTATATAATAACAATATTTCACATAGTTAAACATAATAATTTACTATTTAGATAGTTAATAGAGCCACTATCTACATGCATAAATTTAATAATAAATATACCAAATATACTCATAAGTATTCGCTGCTGAAAATTTATGCATTTATGTTGTTGAAGAATATATATAGCTACTAGCTGTCCCGCCCAGCTTCGCTCGGGTGAAAACGTTAAATTGCCCATAACACGATCGCAGCGCCATCTATCGGGTCCAATTGTAAATCTAAACCATTCTCGAATCCACCTTAAGACACACAGAAAGGGATAGCTTCGCCCTGGTGAAAAAGTTAAATTCCTGAAACTCGATCGCAGCGCCACCTATCGGGTCCAATTTAATATAGCCTATGTTCCCCGGAGATAGTGTAGCTTCCCAACAGTGAAAGAATTTTTCAAATCGGTCCAGTAGTTTTTGAGCCTATTCATTACAACCAAACAAACAAACAAATAAAGTTTTCCTCTTTATAATATTAGTGTAGATAATACAATATTTGTTGAAACAAAAGTGTCGCGACGATACTTGCACACGTTTGAGAAGAAATTGCAAAATTGCAATTGCTTAATGTCTCTCGAAGCGTGATTACCGGGAACTTTTGCTACTTAACCGGACAATGCCGAGACCAAAGGAGTCCAGCGAGGCACTTCATAGGTACAATCTAGGTGAAGGGGATTAATAACAGCAAATTTATAATAGCCTGTTTTCACGTATTACGTGTGCTTTCAGACCTCTTTCGCTTCACCCACATTCCACTCTTCATACACGCTGGCCGGTTTCCTGTTTTTTTTTTTAATGTTTATTCTAAATTTACTTAGGGCTAGTTTTGTGCAGATTGTTACCAAGGCCAGTGGCTCTGTGTACCGCATGCTCGTAGAGGCGTGTCGGGTTACGAGTAGCTCAAACTCTATGATAAACCTCCATTGACGTTTGTCAACATGCTTTCCCTTTTAAACCAACTGTGAACTGTATTAATTACGAATCCGCTATCCACCTACGATTAATTGGTGTTTTGATATAACCATAAATTAAAGTCGTTTCATGCATTTGTCAAAGATAATTAAAAAAGAAATTGTCCGACTAAATATTTTGAGCGGGAATCAATCGAAAATGTAATTTTTTTCTTCTCTATGTCAATTCAATGTTCGCGTAGGAAGTTTTGTGATAGGTACAGTATCAAAATTAAAAATTAAACCGATAAGCTACTTCTACTGCCATCTAGTATGCTAAAATACAAACTTTTAGCTCTGACCCAACGTGGCGGGGAGTGCTAATAGAAATTCATAATTCGAACGTTAAGCACTTGTTAAGTCGCCGTCAGAATTTACCCAAAACTGAATCGAGAGCATTACGAAAATCGAATAAAGAAGCTTGTAACTGAGAAGTGTCTGCATGAATAACCACATTTATACGAATTTTGTTCGGAAACATTGCTTCAAACCAGGGCTTCGTAGTTCGATTTTCAAATTTTAAGCTATTGCATAGCTTTTATCGCGGGCTTTGAGCGCGGCGACCGAATCAAGAAATTCCGTAACGAAAATAAACACCTTCAAAATTTAAACACATTCGAATATAGAACAGTTCCAAATTCAAAATTGCCGGGAAATATGGAAACGACAGAACTTACAAGGCATGCCTAGTACGTAAGCAGCTGTTTGAGATAAAGTATTTAAGTGTTTATAAGTTGATAAAAAAATGCCATGCAATAGCTTTACCGTGGCAGTCCCCGAGTGCCTCACTTTTTTTTTTGTGAGATTACAAGATAGGAATAAATAACGTATGGTTTGATTGCAAACACCTCTACACTAGGATCCTAACCCCGACCTAATCAAAACACACCAATTAACCCGTATAACCAACCACACCGTGTTAGTATCACACGCACACACGTAACGGTGTAGGGCCCAGTACTGCACGACTTACTCGCAGTCCTAAGGGCCCATTTAACTGGGCCGCAACTGGGACAAGTGCTGCTGCAATAGCCCCGCGTTCACCACCGCGTAGTTAAACCGCTGCGAGGAAATGTTTAACGGTGTTACCATCACCTGCACGCTACTTTTTTTGAGAAGATTTATGTGGCAACACTACTATTTCTGTCAAAGATAACTTTTCCAATCAGGATTTAATAGAAATGTGTTACGATATAAGAGGATGTTAATGAGAACTAATGATCATTGATAATGATCATCTAAATTGAACTGCGTATTACTTCCTATCGTATTAATTTTAGCGTGTTTGTTACCATTCCTTTTTCTAAGTAAAGTGTTGCCACATTAACCTATCGTATGGGATAAAACAACCGACACCAAGATTTATGTATAACATATTGGACACAATGGCGTACAACCGTTACCTCGACACTAAATGACGAAATAATTAAATGCATTAAAATTGTTTTATACTTCACTCATATAAATATTGCATATTAATTACTATTGTGTTAATTATTTGGATAATTGTTATTGAAAATATTAATTTCTGCAAAAAAAAAACTGTCAGGGTTAAATTGTTATTGAGTGAAATACAAAGTTAGAGAGTGTTTTGATTTGTCACTATTTCAATATTTTGGTAAAACATATACGTGGTAACTTTAACTTTTCATAGTAACTGGGACATTGTAAAGGCCAGACGCAGGCACCAAAGAGAAATATACAATAAGTATCTAATGATATACATACCTACTTAAACAAATATATCTCCGAGTATCTATATGCATCAATGAGATTCTCAGAGTTTGAGGCATAGAGAGAGAGATAAAGATAGACCTTTTTTTTAGTGGTAATTATTTTCTTCTTTTTTCAAAATTACATCGTAATTTTCTGTCAAAAAATTACGTCAATGCCAGCCAGTTGTGCCAACGTATACATATAAAATCTCTTGTTTGACATTATTTGACATTGGCGGTATGGTTGAGATCAAACACGTCGCCATCACATAAAATGTTATAACAAATCAAAACACTGGAACACATTAGAAAAAAAAACATTAGTGGAAAACATAACTTGAAAGTAAATCGAAGGTTACGAGTGATGCAGCAATGTACTACGCCGATACAATACCAAACACCGAAGCTATAGACAGCGAGAAGCGATTTTGACATAGCTTACAGCGATGCGAGAGCTAAAGTATGCTATGGATAGCTATATATTTATAATGTGACTAGCGACAAAAATCTGTTATTTAACGTAAGGGACACATGGATCTATTGAACGTCTGTGGCATATAAAAAAGGGCAGATACCACAGTCTCCATGAAAAAAAAACCTATCAGGAGAAGAAACGACGCAACAAACTCCCCGGGTTCCCTTTTTTAACTTTGGTTCCCTTTTACATATTACATCTACATCTTTTTTATGTTGTCGCATCTGACCATTTCAATCAACTTTATACATTGAAACTTAAGCCTCAACCTTGTAAACCTTGGAGGGAACTTAGTTTTATAATTGGAATCTAGAAGTATGTAGGCGGACGAAAAACAAGAAATGAAAATTCCTATTAAAATAAGCTTTCAGATAGTACGGAGGGTCTTTACTCAACTAAGTATGCTTACAACATGTCATACAGACATGACAGATGAATGAAGAACCTTTTTAAGAAAATATGGACAATGAACATAATGTGGACATGATAATTAAATATACACATTGATTGATGCAATTAAATTATCATGAAATATTGATGAATAAAAAAAAAAAGTCAATCTTGTTAGCACTAGCGGACCAATGCCCTCAAGGTTTCATGTCATGAAACTCAACATCGACACCTAACCTCTGTTTTCAGCACCAAATTCCGAATTTACCCTATTTCTTATTTTCCTAGTGTGATCCAACACCCCCCTCCCCTCCATAACCCCCCAGTATAACATAATACATGAAGCTGTACCTGTTGTTTTTTCTGTATCAGCTTGGCTTTGTTCGGGTCTACGTTGTCGTTCTGCTGCGCCGCCTGCTCTAATCTACGGCGTTGTTCGTTCTCTGTGTCCGCTTGCTGTTAATAGGAATTCAAACTTTAAATATGTTCATATTAGGGCCAAAATTGCCTAGCAGAAAATCACCTTTCAGAAGAAAAAAAGCGAATTTGACAGCTCTATTGCCGACTAATCGATGACGCAGACAGGTTTGTGTATTTAGGATTCGAGTATTTCACCCCATCGTTCACGGCAGTTACATTGCCACGTTGCCAGTTGAATCACTTCGTAGAAAATTAGATCGTATATTGGTACGCCGCAAATTTTCCAAAGCGATTGCATAATGGTATGTAAATAGATAGGTACTAGCTGGCCCGCGTCAAATTTGTGTCTGTGCCAGGCACGAAGACGCGCCCCACCAATTTCCAGCCGCAGGGGTCGCGGGATACGGGGAGTATGACCCGTGTCTATTAACTGTAGTGTGCGTGTGCACTTATAGGTAATCAGTGTGTACCGATAATACTGAAACATTAGTGGAAGGTTGCACACTTACACTATAAACTATGAGGAAGAATAGTGGGGCGCGTCTTCGTGGATTGCACTATCTATATCATTGGTATATTTTGTTGCTAGCTTGACAAATTTATTAAGTTTGTGTGAAAGAGGAATAAACAACTTTATATACATTCGCAATTATGACATCAGTAGGATTATGAACACGCAGCGTTGTACCTTGAACACCCTCGTGAAGCGCACGAGCAGTGAGAAGAAAGCGTTGGCGTCGCAGCCACGCGGCGCCTCACCAAAGTACTCCACGCACGCCGCGAACGAGTCCTGTCAGGGCACAAACATAGCTCATCGTAACCCGAATCCCTTGCTTAAGAACTCCGGTCACAGCTTTAATAAATCCAGCCCCAGCTCCCTTGCTCGCGATCCGGCAACGCCCTAAGCCGAGGTCCGTACCCCACAGGGGGTGCCCTTAGCTGTGTTGCTTAGCACATTAAAGTACCTGACTGGAGGCCTAGTCTTTGTCCGGTTAAGTAGCAAAAGTTCCCGGAACTCACGCTACGAGAGACAATACAAAAAAAAAACAACTTAAAGAAAACATTTTTTGTGATCTAGTATAAAATAAATACAGTGATTAGTCACACCACGAGCTTTACGGAGAAGGAAAACATCGAGAGGAAACCTGCATATGTCTGAGAAGAAATTCAAAGGCGTATGTATAGTCGTGCTTGAGTAACGGCGATGGACTCGCCATCTGTCACGTTGGCACCTAATATACCTCTGGCGGAAAGTGGGTGTGTAGGTATTACCTATACACCTCTGCCTACCCCTTCGGGGACCCTTGAGGGAAGGCGTGAGGATAAACTAAAAAAACAAAAAATAGAGCTAGACTAGGGTTGCCTCTCATGGGTATCCCGCATACCTGTGCATGCTTGGTCTCCTGCCTGAGCCTCCGTAGCTTCTCCGCGGCGTTAGCGAGGAAGTCCTTGAGTACCAGAGTGTTGCCACGCGCTTCGCTCTCCTTCCTTACAGCCTCCATGCCACGTTCCAGCTCTGCCACGTCGGCGGCCACATTTTCAAGAGATACTGTGGAAGCGATTAAAAGTGATTCAATTATATCTTCACGTCTAAGGGTTCCGGAAGAGGCACACGTGACACCCTCTATTAAAATTTAGGCGCCAAATTTTTTTTATACCACACGAGTGGCCATCAAGCATGCGGTCCGCCTGATGGTAAGCGGTTACCGCCGCCTATAGACGCTTGCAACATCAGCGGTATAGATCGCGTGTTCCCGACCCTTCAGGAATCTTTTCACACCCATCTTGAAGAACTCCATGCTGTACTCTCCAGGGAAAACCTCAACGGGGAGCTCATTGCATAGCCTGAGCGTTTGTGGTAGGAAACTCCTTTGGAACAGCCAGGAAACGTCACGAGGAACTCTACATTAGAGAAGAAATTCAATGACGCATTTATAGTCGTGCTTGAGAAATAGCGACTGAGACGCCATCTATCTCGTCGGCACTAAAACGTATCATCAACGAAACCACTGTGCTGTTACATCTGTACCTACCCTCATTTTTACAAGTAAAAATGTTGGAAATATTAGATTACCTTGCGCCGCCTTATCAATGTACAACAGCTCTGTATCGAAGTTCATCAGCTCGGGGAAGTTCTGCCGAATCGTCCCCACGATATAATGCAGGAGGGATATTCTTTTATCCGTAGACTTCGTGTCCATGAGAGTGTCGAGCGACTGCAGCTTGAACCCGTAAGCCGGCCCGCGTTTGCTGCTGTTCAAGTAGTTACCGAACGCCAAAATGATTTCGAGAACATTCCTAAGCTTTTGTGAGGACTTGACCGACGAGGATCCGGATATGATGGCGTGTATTTGCGGCGTTATTAGATGAATGTTGTCGAAGAAGTTGCCCATGTAGCCCATGATGGATAGCTTGGCTGAAATCCTTTCGACCTTGGCCAGTTGCATCAGGAACTTGTCCTCTTCTGTGAGGAGGTTGACGTTCTTCTTCTCGGCGACGTACTCCTTGTAGGCTTTCTGCTCGGTCTCCGTCGGCACCATACGCTGGAGTATCTCTACGCTCTCCAGCGGCAACTGTTTCAGGTCAAGGCTATTGACCGCGGCCATCACTTTCTCGACGGGCGTGTCCAGTTTTCTTCTCGATATGGCTGGTAAGGAAACATAATATTATATAACACACTAGCGGTCCATCTCGGCTTCGCACGGGTGGACCTAAGATTTTTTTTATAAATGAAAATATTGCCTATGTCGCTCAGGAGCATATTCAATACAAACAAACAAACAATCAAATCTTTATAATCTTATAGAAGTATATATATATATATACGTATGCAAAATTTTTGTTCGACTTTTTGAGAACATTACGCGGACCAGGAATATGAAATTTGGCACAGGTCAAGTTTTCGTAGGTATGGATTAACAGTATTGTTTTTATAATAAAGCTTAAAATACATAAGATGAATTGAAAAAAAATATTACACACATTACTGTGATTTTACGCACACAATGTAACAAGTCTTACTGATTAAACTACTTTTTAGTCTCCTTGATAACCACGATGTACATACTTGTATAAATAGAATGCTCGATTCAGTTACCTATATTTCTGAGCCTGGTGTGTTCCAGCAAGGACACAGTGTCCGGTTTACGGAACCGTTTACTGGGGAATGAGGCTAGCGAGTCGTCAGCTGCGTGCACGTTGGGACACGCACCGCCCAATCGGAACCGCTCTTCGAACTCTGTGAAGTTGATACGCCGCCGAGGACGCTCCTCATCCAATTCGTTGAATATAGTGCCTCGCACCTGGAAGTGACAACGGGACGGATATGCTTACAGTGTGTATATAGTGCGGTTTGATAGACATTTCTAATAATATCCTAACGCCTTCCCATAAGGGTCCCCGAGGCAGAGGTGTATAGGTAATACCCACACACCGACTTTCCACCAGAGGTATATTTTAGGTTCCAACGTGACATATGCCTCAGACGTATGCAGGTTCCCTCTCGATGTTTTCCTTCACCGTAAAGCTCGTGGTGTGACTAATCACTACTAAAACATTTCTTATATAGACAGAAATCACAGAAATAGTAGAGCACCTCTTTCGCTTCGTCCACATTCAACAGTCGTAAAAGTAAAGATAGCCATCCACAAAGACGCGCCCCACTAATTTCTAGTCGGAGGCGAAATGGGGGAGTATGACCCGAGTATATTAATTGAATTGTGCGTGCACTCATAGCTAACCGACAATACTCAAACATTAGTGAAAGGTTGCACATTAACACTATAAACTATAGGGAAGAAAAATGGGGCGCGTCTTCGTGGATGGCACTATCTACAATTGACAAACTACATCTTACCTGGTTAGGCTTCAAAGCAATCCAGTTCAACGTGGGCAGTTTGTATTTGGTGTCCACTTTCCTCTTGATGGTCATTGCGTCCGTGTGGTGGGGGGGAGGCATGTGTCCCGGGGCGGGCGGCGCCGGGGGAGGGGGGTGCAGCGAGGGCGGCGGCGGCGGGGGCGGGGCGACGGGGGCGGGCGGCGCGGGCGGGGCGGGCGGCGCGGGCGGCGGGGCGGGGCGCGGGGGAGGGTGGGCCTCGCCATTGGCCAGGCTGGCCGGAGGGGGGGGGGAGGGGGAGTGGCCGTTCGACGTGCCGTTGCACAGCGCGTGCGAGGATATTGCCCCCACTGTAGGAAAATACTCAATTACATTTCCGTTCATTGTTTTTGTGCAACTTATCACTACTCAGTGTAAAAAATATATTACATGTACGTACAGGACGAGTACGACCGGGCTAGCCTCAGTGGTTATTGGTGGGCTAATGTAAATAAAATATGTATTATAAATGTGAAGGAAAAACTGCGAAAGGTAAAGTACTGAGCGGAATCGGATTAAATTTGGCACAGTGATATATTATTAGGTACATATACATATCATCACGCCAAGTCCCTAACGGGGTAGGCAGAGAGTATAGAGCGCCAGTTCTCTCTAGACTTACATACCTCTTTCGCTTCGTCCACATTCATCAGTCTCTTCATACATGCTCGTCGGTTTCGAGTACTCTTAACGTTCCCGTCCTTCAGAGTCCGATCTCTATTAGGTAAACCACCAATAACTTGTGCTGGACAAGAAACACATTCATTGTGAAAAAAGTGTGTGTGTGTGTGTGCACAAATGTGAAAGTAAACTCACTGGAAGCCCCTCGAGGCAGTGACTTGGTGAGGGACTCCAGCTCCTGCACCTTGGACTCGAGCATCGACTGCCGGTTTCTGGAGTCCTGTTGCGCCCGCCTCAGAGTGGAAACCTGCAGAGATAAAAGATGACTTTAATAGTACGAGTCCGTACTAATTAAGAAAATCCAGAGTAATTAAGGAAATTCACATTTCTTTAAGTTATTGTAAGTGACTTGAAGCCGTTCAAGTTACGAAATAAACGTTAAAATATAAGTTATCGGGTGTTCAGAAAAGGGGCGAAAGATTTTCTAGCTGAAAAAAATTTCGTGTATTTTATTATTGCGATTTCTTTTGCTTTCATTATTGTCTAACTCTAAATGCGAGTACCACCGTGGAGTGAAGTTAGAACGTGTAATGCCCACTGGTAACTTTAGTTTATATTAAATATGTGACGTTCAATAAGTGTTCCCTGTGTCCCTTACGTTGAATAAAATATTTAGTTTTTTTTGTGCTCCGTACCTCCTCGACGACCTGCCTGCGAGCCTCGGCCAGTTGGTCCCTCTCGCGCCGCACGAGCGCCAGCTCGGCCTCCAGAGTGCCCAGCTTGGCGATGGCTTCCCTCTCTAGAGCGGCCAGCCGCTCGTGAGCCTGGAATAAACGTAAGGCCAATATAGTAATTGAACCTTAGTATATACATACCCTTTCGGGGACCCTTGTGGAAAGGCGTGAGGATATAATTATTAGTTTATTTTCCTTACATGTCCCAGCTCATCTTCGAGGTCATTGACCTTCTCCAAGGCCGCAGTCTTCGTCTCGCTGTCCTCCATCAGGGCGGCGACGTCAAACACATTGTCGAGGTACGCTGATATTTGGACCTGAGCACATTAAGTACAATTATTTAATACGCTGTTATGTGGTTCGAAGTGGTGTAAGTTCATCAGATCATTCAATCCCGAAGTGATCAGATGGGAAGGAGTGCAAGCCAATCGCCAAAAGTGCAATTCACTCCACCACTGCCTGTCACTCCTCTGTCATACAGCTGTGTAGTGAAGTGAAGTGCTCACCTGCAAGTCATCGCTCTCACACAGGCGCAACCTCTCCAGATAGTCATCCAGTTTCAGGGCCGTGAACTCGTACTGGAGGTGCACCCTGAAGTTCATGTCCTCAACTGAATGGACTATTATGTTCACGAACTGCATGCACGCCACCTGGTGGGAAACATATTAAACTTTCAAGAGAGATGGATAAAATACTTTTAAGACAGTGGTCTGGTGTGATAATTTTCAAAAACAAAAACTTTAAAGTAACCGAAAACGCAGAGGGGATCTTCAAAGCAAGCGAATCCGTGTGCAAAAGTGAGTTGATTTTTCTGTGTTAATTTCAAGTGTAGGTAAATGTAACTTGTCTATGACAGCTGTCAGATTTTTGGCTTTGGCGGGATTTTGCTGGACATCGCCATTATTAAAATCATAATTCTCAAAAAAAAAAAGGCTTACCATAAACTCAATATGAAAACTGTCGTAATTCATAAAGTACTCCATAAGTGTATGGAACCGGCGCGGCTCGCCGACCACCTCTTTGAAATTGTCGAACGCCGAGAGGATGATCTGATGCCCTCCCTTCACGAGGCATATCGCCGCGAGCAGTTCCAGGACTAGCGCCTTCGTGCGCAGCGAGTGGTGGACCAAGGACAGGGCGATGCTATTGATGGCCTCGTGGTGCTGGATGACCATGTTGAAGCCGTACTGGAAGCGAAATAAGGTCTAATTTCAATAACCATTGATGTCGGTTAAGCCGTTGAAAATTAACGGATGCACATCCGAGTTGACCGAATGATTTGAGTTGCCTACAACGCAAAAATTGCAAGTTCAAATGCCTACTGTAACAATAAGTTTTTCCTGAACTTGAGTACATTGATTTATCACACCGCAGTGAAGCGATACATAGAGAAGGAACCGGCATACGTTGCAGTAATAGGTCCTTTTTAGATATAGTCGTCCTTTAAAGACGGCATTGGACTCGCCATCTGTCACGTTGTCGTTTATATTTAAATACATTTCAAGCGAGACGGGGATATTGCACCTTTGCCTACCCCTTAGAAGACCCGTGAAGATATAAATATACATTATAATCGAAATTAATCGAAAACCTTCTACATATCATCAGGAAGTAAGTCTGTCTGTCCAGTGGTGACATACCTTATTGTTCATGATAGCTCTCATGCACATGATGCACACGTGTATGTCGTCGGTGGAGGCGCCCATGTTCAGCCTGGCGGCGTGTCGCGAGCGACGGCGCGCCACGGCCGGGCTGGCGGCGCCTTCCACGCCGTCGGCGGAACGCGCGCGCCGTCGCCAGCCCGAACCCAGAGTCGAACCGCCCTCGCCTCCACCCACGCCGCCGCTACATTCTGACGTCGTTGTATTTACTGAAAATATTAAACGCTAATTTTTAAAAGTTGGTCTTCACTTCACGCCATTCCACAAGTCTCCCAAGGGGTGTGTAGTCACACTCGCATTTCGTCAGAGATATATTTACGGTGGTAACGTGAGAGGGCGCTACATTGCCGCACTGACTAATGACTACCTATTTCAATTTCTTCTTAAATGTATGCAGTCAGTTGTCCCATGTCGATGTTTCTTCACCGTAAATCTATAATGTATATAATTTGGATAATAAAATTACATTATTTGTTTACCTCAATAACGCCCTGTAAGTCAGTTTCGTCGTTTTTTTTTTTGTAATTTTTAAACTAAGCATTATCTGTATTTTTTATTTATAATATCGGCCGTGGTGGCCGAGTGGTTCGAGCAGTTACCTGCAACGCAAAGGTCGCAAGTTCGAATCCCGACTGTACCAATGAGTTTTTCTGAACTTAAGTACAGTGATTAGTCACACCACGAGCTTTACGGTGAAGGAAAACATCGAGAGGAAACCTGCATACGTCTGAGAAGAAATTCAAAGGCGTATGTAGTCGTGCTTGAGTAACGGCGATGGACTCGCCATCTGTCACGTTGGCACCTAATATACCTCTGGCGGAAAGTGGGTGTGTGGGTATTACCTATACACCTCTGCCTACCCCTTCGGGGACCCTTGTGGGAAGGCGTGAGGATATATATTATATTATCTATAATAATAGTTGGTCTTCTTCTCCTTTCGTCCCCCTCTTAGATATTTCAAGGAAAGATAAACATATAATATAATATATCCTCACGCCTTCCCACACGCCTTCCCCGAAGGGGTAGGCAGAGGTGTATAGGTAATACCCACACACCCACTTTCTGCCAGAGGTATATTAGGTGCCAACGTGACAGATGGCGAGTCCATCGCCGTTACTCAAGCACTATACATACGCCTTTTGAATTTCTTCTCAGACGTATGCAGGTTTCCTCTCGATGTTTTCCTTCACCGTAAAACTCGTGGTGTGACTAATCACTGTACTTAAGTTCAGTGCAGTACACTCAGTTTTCAGTACACTCGAAAACTATTGAATGTTAGTTTTGATGCGTCATTGTTACGTACTTTGGTTGATCCCATCGCTGGACTGACTGCGAGCCAGGGCGATCCTCTGCTCGTGCCTCATCATGCTCAGCCGGAAGCTCAGGTAGTCGATCAGCACGTCTAAACCTTGGTTTTGGTCGTTCAGGAATTCGCGCACCCATCTGAGAAACGTTCAGTATTTTGTCAAGAAAATGTTTACAATACACAATATTGATTAAGGAACCCATCATACTTGAGTTAGCGTATATCAACCCATTTCGGAGCACAGACCTCCAATCCTGTGTATTCATCCAATCACAACCATTACCCTCCAGCCATCACCACCGCTGATCATCAGATGTGTGGTCTACACAGCGCTCCTTTCACTCCCCAACATTTATTTATTTTATTTATTTATTTTTTATTTATAGTATTAACCATCTTATTATCTCCAAATATTTTTTGTGGACGTGTATTTAATTGTATTTATCCACACTTATTGACTGCACTGCAGCGCAGCATAGAATAGGATAAAGATAAATTCGAAATTGCACACTGAGTTCCAAAACACGAGTTACTGATATTGCTCTTAAGACAGCCAAACTGAAGTGGGAAAGGGCCGGTAAAGTCCGCAATGCCTGTCAACCAACGTGCTAAAATCGCCACAAAATTTAAACAGCTAGTCGCGATAGCCTACGGAGTATATGGCGACAAGTCCTCCCTATGGACTGCCAAACTGGAAGATTTGTTGGACACACACTTTGAAAGGATGGGGAGAGGCCTTTTCCCAGAGGGATGTACCAGGCTAACATAAACAGTAGGTACGTATTCACGTACCAGTTCCTGACAGCCTGGTCTAGTGGTCAGAGATCTTATCTGCGAAACTATTACCTAGGTACTTACTCTATGTGATTGGTTCGTAGGGAGATCTCCAGGTCTCTAAGAACTTGTGTCGATGTTGAGTCGCCGACCATTTTTCGTTTCTGTAAAAAAGCAAAAAAATAAATATATTTGGGATATTGAAACAGACTAATAATTTAAAAACGTAGAACTTTTGATTTATTATTATTATTACTCTTAACACAAACGAAAATTTCTAGTATGCATCAATCTATGTAATAAGTGACCAATTCAAAATAGTAGTATGTATAGTCGTGCTTGAGAAACGGCAACGGCGACGGTGACTTACCATCAGTCGCATTGCCACCTAAATATATCTCCCGCTTAAAGAGGGTATTGTTATGGTGGTTACCCAAGCCTTCGGAAACTGTTGTGAGGTGTGGGGATAAATTAACTATGATTCGAATTTCGAATTCGAATTCATAAATCGAGCCTACAATTAATAACACAGAAATTCAGGACTTGTGGCCCACTACCATTGACGGCCGTCTGGTCTAGACCAGAGAGCGGTCATAGGTCCTGACTGCGAACCTTGAGGTCGCGGGTTCGATTCCCGCTGAGGGCAGATGTTTGTGAGATGAACACGAGTATGTATATACTATCTATATACCTGAGTATGTATTTCGTTGTCTGATTTCCATAGTACACTACAAGCTTTGCTTAGTTTGGGACTACGTCAGTTTGAGTGGAATTGTCTCAAGGTATTATTCTCATATCCTCACGCCTTCTCACAAAGTTCCCCGAAGCGGTAGGCAGAGGTGTACAGGTAATACCCACACACCCACTTTCTGCCAGAGGTATATTAGGTGCCAACGTGACAGATGGCGAGTCCATCGCCGTTACTCAAGCACGACTATACATACGCCTTTTGAATTTCTTCTCAGACGTATGTATGTAGGTTTCCTCTCGATGTTTTCCTTCACCGTAAAGCTCGTGGTGTGACTAATCACTGTACTTAAGTATGTATTTCGTTGTCTGATTTCCATAGTACACTACAAGCTTTGCTTAGTTTGGGACTACGTCAATTTGAGTGGAATTGTCTCAAGGTATTATTCTCATACCCTCACGCCTTCTCACAAAGTTCCCCGAAGCGGTAGGCAGAGGTGTATAGGTAATACCCATACACCCACATTCCGCCAGAGATACTATTATTAGTATAGTGCCAAACGAACCTTCAATACCTCAACCTCACGTCATAGCTCTCTATACATTAATGAAATCTCGACAAACAATGCAAACGCTATACACATCCGCAATCGCAGCCACGACAGAACAAACGGTCGAGTGAAAGCCCAGATAAGTCAAATGGGCCAGATCGCTCCATATCCTTGCCTTATACGTTGTGCAAACAATCATCTCATACAACGACTAACGCCCCGTGTTGGGCGTCCCACACGTACTGCGCTTGGAGCGAGTAATCCGCGAAACAATTTCACAAACCAAAAGGAAAACTTTACATCACGCCTTCTCCCTGGGGTAGGCAAAGGTGTGTAGGTAGTACCCACTCACCCACTGTCTGCCGGTTATATTTTAGGTGCCAACATGCCAGGTGGCAAGTCCATCGCCGTTACTCAAGCACGATTATACATACGCCTTAGAATTGTTTCTCAGACGTATGCACGTTTCCTCTCGATGTTTTCCTTTACCGTAAAGCTCGTGGTGTACTAATCACGTACTTTAATTCAGAAAAACTCATTAGTACAGTCAGGATTCGAACTTGCGATATGTGTGTCGCAGGCAACTACTCGAACCACTCGGCCACCGCGGCTTTTAC
>JACCPG010000278.1:0-14337 GCA_016069955.1 Drepana arcuata
AGTTTGCCTGCTTGAAAAGTGTGCTAGTCATTTTAAATGCCGCTGTAAAACGTCGTGCTTGGTGGTTTTTATATTGTGTATTCACGCAACATATACATCACACTCATGATTGCGACCCTGCAAAGGGAAGGCTGCCTAGGGCTGCTTGTAGAAGCAGTAGCGTAGCCGCGTACTGGATTAATTACATGTCTTCTTGGTTCTGCGTTGTACGCAAAAGTCATCATTTGCGGCTCTGCGAAGTAAAAGTAGCATTAGGACTGATTGTAGATACAGCAATACGGCTACGTTGCGGGTTAGAGACGATTCTCCTTAGTTCCGCCCTTAGCGCAACGGTTGAACGCAGTCCGCAGAGAACCTTTTCGGTGGCATCATTCGATTGTGATCCTACAAAGGGAAGGCTCCAAAGAGCTGGTTATAGAAGTAGCGGCGGGGCCGCGTGCTGCATTAAAGATGAGTTTTCTTGGTCCTACTCTTTGCGCAAGAGTTCCAAGTTTGCAGCTCTGTGAAGCGAAAGCTGCGTTAGGACTGGCTGTAGAAACAGCGAATCGGCCAACGTTGTGTGTTAGAAATAACACAATTTTTCCTGCCACAACTCACGCATGGGTGGAGTGCGATCTGAAAGAAACCTTCTCAGTGCCACCATTCCCGGATACTTGTTCAGTGCAGCCCAGCCGAGAGGTAAAAACTATAAGCCTTCAAGACACTTTCATTCTCGGAATTGTGGAGCATTAGCCACTACTGCCGAGGTCTTTATTTAGATCTTCACGAAAGGGATCCCGTGGGGGTTCCTGAAGGGGTACGCAGGAGTGGGCAGCATCTATACACACATTTTAAGTGATATAATACAGGTGCAAACGTGACAGATGGAGAGTCCATCGTCATCTCTCAATCACGACTTTGGTTTTTTATAACTATCTGTAATTACCGTTAATAGTGTATACAGTTTTAATTAAAGTGAAATAACTAAATACGTCCTTAGTTTCTACTCAAACTTATGCAGGATTCTTCTTGATGTTTTCATTTACCGTAAGGCTCGTAAATGAATACAGGTATTGTTTAAACATATTAGTTACATTCATGGATATCTGACATAATATAAAATCAATGCAATTTAAATAGAGCTACAGCATGGGTAGCCGAAATTTAAGCAAGCATCGAATTAAGGGCAGTCACTTGCTTAATTAATTGCAAAACGAGGGTAGCGGAAGACTTTGTTTTGCACTAATCACCATTATGTGATAACGGGTGTTAATAATTATTGCCATAATAGACAAATAGTTGTCCAAATCGCAGCTATCATGCATGACTTGACGGGATTAAGAAAATGGTAGGATTGACTGACCTGACACCACAGTACTTACGCTCGTGGCGTGATATACTACTTTTTTCCAACTATTTCGCTTATCTTTGCGCTTACGTTCCCGGCGACCACACGACGCGTTGAAAAGCCGACGACGATCCAGGGGAGGACGAGGGCTTGGGACAAGCTTGTATAGACAAGAATACAGCTATGCAGCCCCGTATTTTCGTGTTACACCAACGGGTCGAAAAACGCCAATGATGCTAGCGCGCCTTCGCGCCTGGCTGCTGATGGTTGAGAATAAATTATTAAAATACACAGGAAGGAGCTGCTACCAATACACAAGGGGAGGCTAAGTATGACGTGTTCACACCGGAAGTCGAGGTATGCTCTCTCAATTTGTAGGCTTGGAATAGGGTTCAAACAGCTTAATGAGGTTTGCATGGACCTCCTACCAGAAACTATTTCGAAAAGTTTTCTGGAAACTGAACACAGAACGTATATCTACTAGAAGTACCATCTGTCTCATTAAGCCGTTATGATAAACCCGAAATTCGGTGACCTGTTAAGTTTTAAAACAAACAATAACAAAAACTATGCAAACCGTGTAAAATGTTTCTATTTCTTCTTGTCGCAATATATCCAAGAATATAATATTTTTAACCATCACGAAAATTATAAAACGTCACTTTTAAAAAAAATTGTCACTGGATGTGTCAAATAATCAAAGAGTGTAGTAACTATCCATAAAAGAAAAATAAACATCAAATAATTCAATTGGTAAAAATTAAAACTAAGTTAGTGTCATAGCATGTGACAATTAAACGATTTATTAAAGTGAGTACTGCAAGAAGTGTACTGTTGACGCTATTTGCTTGATAATCTGATATCTCAACAACATTCGATACATAAATCACACCAGATATATGCCATAAAAACATTTCTGGTGAATTAAGTGACGTCGTTAATCTAAGCCAGTTTAGAAATAACCACAGATAAAAACGGTTTTGATTATACTTTTAAATGCTGTCTGTTTCAAATACTGATAGTGTTCCACAATATTGACAGCTGTCTCACGATATCATTAAATAAATGTCTAAAACGTCAAAACAAATTCTACTACAATCCAGATTTTCTTAACATTTTTTATTTTGTGTGTTTGAATATATAATGCCAAATCGTAAATTGGTATGAAAATAGCGATCGCAATGAAAATTTTATTATTGCAATTTTCATATAATAATTCACGTTGTAATTGAACTATTGTTATTTTGGGTGTACTATTTTTGTCCGCTCTACATACTGTGTGTTGAAATAAATTCTGACATCCAGGAAACCTACTCTTCCTGCATGGTAAGTTTAGTTCACTAGACCAATTTGCTATTTAAAATAGGTTTACTTTTTAATTCCGGTGTTAGTATGTGTAAGCTGAGTATATCGCGTGGGAGTGAGTATCATTAGTATTTTTTGCGTCTATATATTTCGTGTTTATTCTACGCAGAGACATCGACACACTTTTGTGATTTTTCTATTACGTTACTTTGCCCTGCAATTAACCGTGATTACAAGCGTAAGTCCTGATATAATTCTTCGTTTAAATTATGTATTTCCTTATACTAATATCAATATTTATATTTTATATCAACTTGTGTTTATTTTACGATTCACTGAATGTTTTGTAATGCCCATATGCTAGTGTTTCTAATATACTAAACTACAATGAGGTTAGTGTAGAGTTATTGATGTTATAGCCAATAAATATAACAAATGAACTGTATGGAGATACTACATATAGTTACTTGTATACAATATACATTTACGTATAGTAGAATGGTGGGTTTGTGGGTATTACATATAATCCTCTGCCTACCCATTCGGGGACCCTTGTGGGAAGGCGTGAGGATGTAAATTATTATATATTGAATTAGAATAGATTTAACACCATATCGCTATAGTAACAACAGTAGTTTTTTAATAGGTTCAAGCTCAAATTTTTAAGGGCCTATATATTTGTGTCTATTATTTATGTAAATAAAATTATCTTTGTTGTGAAAAAAATGTTGTAATTTCTTGTGTGGACTTTATTAACATTTCATCTGTCTACAATAAAAATATATTATGGCGAAATACTTTGTGTGAGTCAGTATTGTGAGTGGAAGAATGTGAACACTTATTTTAATTAATAGTTATGTGTTTTAGTTACTTTCTATCATTAGTATGTTTGTTACCCCTGTGTCAGTGACTGTATATGTAATTTACATTCTAAACCAACATAATTATACTCTAAAATTTTATATCTCCTTGTCTTCCTACAAGGGGTAGGCAGAGGTGTGTAGGTGGTATGTCGCACACACTTTCTGCCACTTCTTGCCAGAGATATATATTAGGTAATATATAATTACATCTGAATAATAATAACTCTGGTTAATGTACCTAATAAATACTTATTCCTTTTAAAATTTTTCAATAAAAGGGCTTGCCCATATCTTATCATACAATTTGATGTCATTATAATCTAATTTGTTATCTCTGTCCACTGATAACATGCTGATAGTTTCTGTCATTACAATGTTAGATACTTGCAATTCATATATTTTGTAAAATGTTAAATGGTGAAGCTTGACATATCCAGGGTAAAGGTGCTGCAGTTATCTTGTGTTTTAGCTAAAGGTTTATTATGAATTAGGGCCATGACAGGCAAGTAGCATTGCTACTTACCTGCAATGCAATGATGGCAAGTTTGAAGCCTAACTTTACTTATAATTTATCTAAGTATATTTTCAGATATTATTTATATTTCCTCTAGCCTTCCCACACGGGTCCCTGAAGGGGTAGGAAAAGGTGTATAGGTAGTACCCCACACACCTACTCCCTGCCAGAAATATATTTAAGTTGCCAACATGACTGATGGCGAGTCCATCACTTAACTGTATATATGCCTTTGAATTTCTTCTCAGTCGCATGCAAGTCTCCTCTCAATGTTTGATTAAGTAGTGATTAATTACACTATGAGCCTTATGGTTAAGGAGAATGTGAAGAGGAAATCTTCACATTTTAAAGAAGAAATTAAAAACTTAATGTATACTTGGGGTTGAGAACCGGCAATGGTGACTTACCATCTGTCATGTTGGCATCTAAATGTATCTCTGGTGAGTAATATTCATGCCCTTCCAGAAGCAAAGTAATTTTTAGGAAGAAAGGACAAAAAGTAATTACAAATTAAAGTAAGAAGATTTTGTAAAGAAATTGTGTTTATTAATTTTTTAAGCATTTAAATATTATATTATATGTCTAATTGCCAAACTTTAGATGCTATATTATTTAGATGTTTTTAATTATACTTTAAACAAATGCAGGTCTGCACTGAAGTATATAAATAAATATTGCTAAAAACTGGGGCTTGAACCTCCAACTTAGAGTTTGCAATGGACTTCTTAAACTACATGGCCATCACACATTATTGTTTTACAAGACCGAATACTAGCCCTTCACTCTCTTTATGGACAACAGACATGTTTTTCTATATAAATAATGATAATATGAAGTCAATGTCCTGTAAGTTATCAGTAAAATATTAATTTACAATGTTTATTCTACTTATCTATCTTTTGAAATGAAATATAGCAGATGGCATACATACATTCGTATCAGCACGCCAAGTGGATCTCTTTCGCTTCATCAATGCATGCAAATGGTACTTTTTAAAATAAAAAAAAATGCCTACCTGTGCCCCAGATTTTCAAGTTTGTAGGTTACTGAGCAGATAAGTATTAATGTGTTACCTACACTAGACCTTATTCACGTGCCCAGATATATTCACGTCTGGCATTGACGGTTTCGTCCAGAGAAATATACCTACTGTTCCCTTGGTACTATAGCTATTGCTCTTTAGCTCTTTCTAGGGGTTACAGGGTCGAGTTAATATACCTACTATCATCATAAATGATATCAGCAAATAAAAAAGTCCCCCGCCGTGTCTGTTCCCCATAAACTCACAGAGAGCACAGAGTGAGGTGCAAGCAAGGTGTAGGTGTGACTTTTTAATCTTTTGTTTTAACTGGTTGAAATGTCATCATGCGATCCGACGTCATCGTGCCGAAGCCCTCGCGGGGTAGGCAGAGAGTAGTAAAATATACTCTACTATATGTATGAAGCCGAAGGGGGTCGTTAGGAGCATAGTATTAGGAGTCTATAATGCAAATTGAAATCCTAGCTTAATGAAGCAAATCAAGATACGACGTATCAAAAGTATTCTGTGACTAACATTGGGCAATGGTGTGAGTCACATTCACAGTCCAATAGCTCATGTCTGTATTATTGTATTTACCTTGATAACAATATGCATTGTCATGGATACCAAGCTGATTATCAACTTAATAAACTCATGATGTTCGTTAAAGTGCTTTTAATTATTTAAGTATTCAGTGCAGTCAAGAATGCAGGTTCCAACTACATTAGACTGATTTTTTATTGAGCTAGGTTCAGTAATTTTTAACATCGCGAGTTTCACACTGAAGTTAATTACGGTGTGAAAATTTTTATTTGTCTGAGCGGAAAGACTAAAGGAAGGGCAATGTAGAGTCGTGTCTGTGCGTCTGTGCGTTGGCGACAGACTCGCCATCTGTCACGTTTGCCTCTAAATATATCTTCAGTTAAATACCTAATGTGTTGGATTTTTCTCTACACATTCGATATTTTTTATAGAAAGCCGTGAAGATAAGAATATAATGATTTAAGTAAATTGTTAGAATGTATTGTTTCCATAAACACAAAACAGGAAAACTAAAAACGTACTTCAATCGTAAATATTTTTTCAAGAATAAAACTTAATATATCTATGTGTTAATCCAAATGTCAGGCTTTCTGGCGTGATTCTCTTTCTATCTCTTGATTCTCTTGTAATTGTATGAATATAATGTGTTACAGGCGTCGCCAGAAGTGGTTCCGGTGTGATGGTAATGACGTGCACAGCGGGCATGGGCGATGCGGCGCTGCGCGAGCGGCTGCCGGCGCTGTGGCGACGCATCGAGGACGCGCATTACAGCTACCTCGAGACAGACGATAGCCCTGAAAAGCTTCAGCAGAAGAAGAAGCTTGAAGGTACTGCCATCTTCTTTCCCTTTAACGACCAATTTAGGAAAAACTCGTATAACTCATGGTGTGAGAAATTACTGTACTTATTAAATTCAGAAAAAAGATATTGATATAGTCAGGACTAGAACTAGGAATCATTGCGTTGTATGCGACTACTTGAATGAATCGTTCGAGTAGTCGCCTGCAGCCATGGCTTTTTGACATTTGTTTAATATTTATACAATAGTCGTGGTGGCCATGTGTTTCGAGTACCTAGTTGCCTGCGACACAAAGATCGCAAGTTCGTTCGTATCCCGATGTTCGTATGACCAGAGTTTTTCTGAACTTATGTACAGTGATTAGTCACATCACGAGCTTTACGGTGTAGGAAAACGACGAGAGGTAACATGCATACGTCTGAGAAGCAATTCATAGGCGTATGTATAGTCGTGCTTGAGTAACGGCGATGGACTCGCCATCTGTCACGTTGGCTCCAAGTTGGGTACTACCTATACACCTCTGCCTACCTGCCTTTCGGAGACCCTTATGGGAAGGCGTGAGGATATATTTATGATAATATACATTTTTATCGGTTTTAATTACTATGCTATCTCAGCCTAACTAATGATCAGTTGATCTCCTGAGATGTCCATAATATAATGATAGTTAATATTGTACATACAGAGTACATAATAGAGTACCTGTCGCTGGTGCCGCACGAGTGCAAGTTCGGTCTGGCCGAGTCGGGAGCGGTGTTCGCGCGCACTGTGCGCGAGCTGGGCGCGTTCAGTGCGTACCGCGCGGGGCTCGGCTGGGCGGCCCTGGCGCGCTACGCCGCCAACCTGCTGGCGCAGCCCTGGCGCGCCGAGTACCGCGTCATCCGGGTAATTATACAGATACGGGCAGGCAGAGGGAATAAAGCTTCTCTGCCCTCTAGACTTCTCTAAAACTCTCTTTCGCTTGACATTTTAATATAAATTTATTGTGACTGAAGTACTAGTGTCCATCTTATGAACAAATTATAATTTCTGGTCTCTTTTTGTCCTACTGTTTTAAGGGCATTCTGCTATTCCCGATCTTTTCCTGGACAGGTTCTCAAGTCATCCAGTTCGTTCTGCCATTTTTTTCTTGGGGTCCCAGGTCGTCGCGTTGTTTTTATAAGGAATTAATGATATGATATACATTTATTGCAGCTTTACTGCGGGTACTACAAGCACGAGGTGGAGGCGAACATGGTCGGCGCGGAGAGGCTGCTGCAGGCGCTGGGCTACCGCGCGGAGGGCGCGCGCCTGAAGCTGCAGCAGCCTGTGTGTCCCGACACCGTAGCCGCCGTATCGCGCGACGCGCTCATCGCACACTGCGAGTGTCAGGTACCACCTGACACTGACACTGACACTGACACTGACACTGACACTGACACTGACACTGACACTGACACTGACACTGACACTGACACTGACACTGACACTGACACTGTCAAGCTTAGCCGCCTTATTGTACTTTATCTTCCAATCACTTCGAATATCTTCAATGGCGTCGTTATGAGAATATACCAGTCACATAAAACTACTGTTATACTTAATTGAAATTAAAACGATTGTGTTTTACCTCTCATCGGCTCCTCGTGATTAGTACCTACACGGAATATTTATGTTTATTTGTAGATAATGTCCCACATCTGGGAGAGCGTGTGGGCGGGCGGCGCGCGCGTCACGTGGGCGGACATCGCCCGCGAGCGCGCAACTCGTGTGGGCTCGCCCGAGGCGGCCGCCGCGCGTATTCTAGCCGCGTACGACGCGCGTGCCGGGAAACCCCCCTACGTTGACGGTTTGTTTTGCAACGACCTTTGTCTTCCAAGCTCGTTTAGAGACCTTTACTCTCACCGTCATCTAAAATTATCTGTTACCAATGCAGTGTGCTAAGGACAAAACCCCACCGCGGGGGTCCCAGTCGCTGATGACGAAACTTACAGAGATAATAATAATAAGTCAATTCTTTGTTACTTCCAGATGAAATCTACTCGAATATACCTGTAACAGTATCGTCTGACCGCGTGCGAGCTGATGCCAGCTACCACGGAACGTCTTGCAACCACATGTACCCCGAGGAGGCCCTCGACCCGACGGTACCTTACTTGATACCCGCCTCCCTCCCCCCGGTCTACCCCATGGCCACCCTCCCCCAGTGTCCCACGATTCCCGTCATGGCGCCCTTCCCTTGCTACTACCCCGTACAAGCCCCCTACATGATACCCACCCCGGTCTACCCCACCATTAAGCATGCCGCCAACGTGCCCGTCAACGGATACCCCCCCTTACCCCAATACAGGTACCCGTCAGTCCCCACCGCGCAACTCATTGAACTCGACCCGCCGTCAGTCTATGAAAACGGCAAGTTTGAACGTCACAGAGATGATGACCGAAATCACAAGAGGAGGCAAGATAGTTCCAGAAGAAATAGCACTTCGAAATCTGGTTTTAGTGACGTCACGCTGCCCAGCTTGCCGAGATCCGACACGCAACCGGCGTTAAGTAAAGCTAAAGAGGACGGCATGGGCACATACGAAAGTTGGGATTACGTTTTCAGGATTTTATCAAAGAAAGAGGAAGAAGGGGACAATAAAAGCTGGCTCTCTCCCTCATTGGATAGGGATTCGAGAACCCTTGATCGGTTAGACCGAGACGAGCGGAGAACCAAGTACCAGCCAACGACCCTAGACCTAGAGGATGGTTTACAAGCGCTTCATCTCGACCGTGCGTACGACGAAGACGCTTATAGAACGGCGAAAGTGAATGAAAATCTCATGAGAATGAAACAGGAACAGGAGAAGAGAGCAAAGCATATGAGAAAGCAGTCTGAGGAGAGGAAGCCCCGGAAGCCGGAACCAGTCGGCAATCCGAAGGCAGACGCTTTGATCACCACAAAAGTAGCTCCGGATAAAGTGAAGCTACTTAGCAAAAAGGAAGTCAAAGATAGGAGGGATGTGATCAAGCAGCAGAGTACAGTCAATGGCGGAATGAGTGCAACAGACATGAGGAAGGCGAGGAAGCCGGCGAAGCTAGCCCCAGCGGAATCGGATAGACCACGGAGTAAGCCCGTAGAGAATGGCGTTAACAATACGCCGCATAGCTCTAAAAGTAATCCAGGTAGGTTCAATATTTAATTTATTGCATTGTTCATGCATCTGTCGCTTGTAACCTCCCTCCAATCTTCATTGTAAAATTTGGTCTACGTGTATATCTTGTGTCCGTCTGTTTGTCATTGAACTCCTCCTAAATGGCTGGACCGATTTTGATATATTCGATATTCTTGTGTTTGTTCAAACGGATTCGAGGATGGTTTAGATTCATAATTGGACCCGATATGTGAGACCCGGTGCCGCTGCGATCGTATTTCAGGATTTTTTTTTAAATTTAAGCTAAGTAGCTTATTATTTCCTATGAATATTATTTCGTATAAAGTATATGTTTCAATCTTTCTTAGAACAATTATAAACAATTATTTAAAAATATTTAATAAAGGGCCCACTGGCATCGTTCAGGGTCCAAGGTACCGGCGGCTCCCAGAAAAAAAAACTCACAATACGTGCCGTGACGTGGAGCACAGCTTTCTGCATCAGGCCCTTGATCCAACTATTTGACGAGGATCTCTTCACATGTTAGATTGAAATTCTACTAATGATTTTTGTTTATGTAGTTAATAGAAAAATTGTCTACAGCTCCCACCCAGAACTACGACTTGAAAGCCCAACTGGTCGTATCACTGGACGAAACGGACCACATCAGACGGTCGCCACCGAGGCAGAACGGCGAGCGACCCGCGAGTAGGGCACACGCGGGAGAGAAGGAGAGACCAGACTCCACCAGCGAGGGAAAGAGAGATCGGTGGGAATGCGGCACGTGTACCTATTTGAATAGAAGCTCGGTCGCGGCTTGCGAGATGTGTGGCAAGTCCAAAAGGGGGCCGGAGATCCAACCTTTAACTTCGGGGGGGAGGGAATGTCCCGCTTGCACGCTGGTCAACCAACGCGACGCCAGCTCTTGTGACGCATGTGGGACGGGCCTCGAACACTGTCCCACATATATTTAATTTGTCGTTAAATAAACAAATTCAGTCATATTTTGGGGGATTCTGCACTATCGACGTATGTCTGTTTGGTTTTGTTGGTGTTAATTGTTTTACGTGTTGCCATACGAAAATCTCATTTGTGTAATGATACAATCATACATTATTTAGTGTACTGTAAATGTGGGTCTTAGTCAATTGCGTCACAGCAGCACAATGACCCCCAGAATTGACAGAATCTGTACGACATGTCTAATGCTAGTTGTTGGGGAGATGTGTATTTGGGTTGTTGGTTGTAATCACGTGACCTTGAGTCAGTATCGCAACAATTTGCGGACAAGAGAAAAGAGTTTTAGACTCAATGATTGAGTTGTGTGATGTTGATTGAGTTAATGCCCCATTTGACCCGGGGTAAACAACCCCATTTTCTACTAATTCTTCAGGCTTCCAAATTCATCGGGCTCAGCTGTGGTCTGTTTCTAGTCCAATTTTTAAGGTTATGGTGATAAAAATTTACCCCCCATATACTATTTGCGTATCCCCCCTTCAATGCCTGCGTAAATTTGTAAATCAATCGGGTTGCCAATTTATTTCTAATCATGTTATAAGTATTTAATTTAATTTGTCAAATGCACAAGTTTTGTTGGTGTATTTTTGAGTGGATCGGAATGAATGCTGGACGATTAATAGACAATTGCATTTCTATACGAAACGATAAACTTTATCTCTTTTTTAAAGAATTTATTGGACAAAGTTGCCTTTGATTGTTTATTGATGCAATAATTAATAAATAAAACTCGTATTGTAACACCTTTTCACATGTCATATAAGTAGACGTTTCTTATCATTATCATTATAAAATATTGTTGAACCAAGACTTGTGGCGGTTCGGTAAAATGTAACATGTGGGGACGTGCTATTGTAAACCGTCATTTTCGTTATTTTACGCAGTAGTAGTAGTCATATCGCAGAATGTGGACATTTAAAATTTTCGCAAGCACGCGAAATTTAAGGTCACTTATGATTGCATAAATTATTAATATTAGTTATCGATAAATTATATTTAATCATATCTTTTCACAAGCATAAAAGGTTCCTTAAACCTATTTAGAACTCTTTAAATTATATTCCTGTTAAAGTATTGATATTATCCGTTATTCAAGGTACCTCTAAGGTTCATTGTATTTCGAGGGATATTTCTTGTTTGTCTCCGTTGTTCGATGCGACGCTCGCTTGGCTTTGAATGCAGGGCTAGAGATTCAAGTCGTGCTAAGAATGTATATTTAGAAATGTTGAACAGTTATATGCCTGATGAAAGAGGCTAGGGCAGGCTTATCAACCCTGTTATCTTTGGAGAATAGGTGATTTAAAAAGTCACAATTCTACCTCCCCTTTAGGGAAGTAGCTTTTGTTATAGTAATGTAACAAGGAGTAGGCAAATGTGAGTTAGCATGGCCAGAGACAATTTATTAAGAATAAAGATTTAATACGTAGACGTTGTGCGATATGTCTCTGAAAGTAACGATATTTGTCTTTTTACCTAATTTTGTTTTGAATACATGTTTCGGCCAGCTCACTCACGAACGCCATATATTCGAATTTTAATCCTCCTAACGCAATAAGTAGGTACCATAATATGATCATGTGTAAAAAAAATTGTGAATAAAAATTGAAATACTCCGTTTGAATTGATACCGTGTTTCTGAAAGAAAAACTAGGATCGTCTTCACTGAAACTGTATTGTCTAGAAAATTCTCGATTAATCTCGTTGCATTTATTTCATACAAACATAATCACACAGAATACTGCACAAGGTGGACAGTGAATATAGCAACCATTTAGGCAAACTTACACACATAATTTTCATAATGGCGGGGTAGTACTTTTAAAGTTTCTGATTTTAATAAATTTAATTCTAGATTATTGTAGCGTAGTCTTATGCTCCTAATTACGTAATTAATTCATCTAATTCACTTTAAAAAACGATCTAAATAAAAAACATTTTGAGATTTAAATCTCGTCTGTTAAAACTTAGTTTCAGTGGGAACGAACCTTGTTTTTGGTCTATTTTCTATTAAATACTCGGTCGCGAGTAGTACAGACAGCCTAAAGAAATTAGCGATGATATTTCTTCAACATATAACTTGTCGCTTAATACAGGGTACGGTTGATTAGATGTCATAGCGCTTACTATGATGTGCTATTGTCATTACTATTGAAGAGTGCGAAAGGGACGGATGTATTTGACGTGTATATACATTTATCCCTTTCGCACGCATGAATAATGATGGTCGTATCGACGTGGTAAGAGCCCGGGCAATAAAAAGAAGACTATCGTTTGTTTGTCCACGACGTATGGATACTGTCTCCAAATTATCATAATAAGTGTTCGTTTATTCGCCTTTGAAATGCTTTAATGTTAGACGAGACGCTGGTAGAAAGCCTTTATTATAATTTTATTTATTGAATAAATTATTGATCTGTGTATATAATTGTTAGCGTTTGTACATAATAGTTAATAATAATATATTTATATAGAATGATGTTAGAACATTTCAATATTTATTTTGGAGAGAAATAATAATGTTTGTATTGTATTAATAATATAATATACATATATGGAAAATAACAATGTGGGTGCATTTGTTGGTTGAAAATAATTATTTGATCACATGAATTATGGAGATAACTACGCACCTATGTATAAATAAATAAATATATAAGTGTAGTCAGTTAAAGCACTAAGGACGTGTATTTTTCTATTAAAACAACGTGCCTAGTGTGTCTCTAGCAAACAAACGTAATGTGAACTATGGGTAATAGGGATCTTCGTTCTGTGTTGTGATTGGTCCGCTCGGAAGTTACCACCAATCAGAGCTGAACGCGGCGAACGCATTTACGGTTCGATTGATTCGGGACCTCACTAGGCGCTCAGAAGTAGGTTTTACCAAAAGCATATGTGTAAATTTATACTGGACGTCGTGCTTCACTTTGATTAACCCTTAATCGGTAAAGACACGGCTAGACGTGTGTTCACTGATGGAGGCGTGTAATAAATAAAAAATAATATTGTTTTATGATGTCGGCGTTGTCATTAATCCTTCCCCCAAGGATCCCCGTAGGTAAAGTCATATGGTGTTTTCCTAGATGATATTACGTGCTAATGAGACTGAGGGTGGGTTTGTAGCCATCTTTCGGACTAGATATGTAAAAAAAATATAGTTCGACTTTCTTCGCCGTGTGTAGATTTCTAACGATATTCTCCTTCACCGTAAATGTTTAATGTGTGAACTGCTTCTGAATAATATTGGATGATGGATGATGGATGATTAAATATTACGAATACATTCTGAGATAGGAATCACACTTAAATACTGACATATTGAAAGAGACGCTAAATGCGCTTACCATCTTGTTGGGTTACCCTGGTGTTTGAGCTTTCAAAGTATGTAAACAATATGATTTGTAAATAGAATCATTTATTTGATCATTTTACAGGATGCAACAATATATTTTGTAGTATTGTTGTCAATGGAAACCAATATTGCATCATATCGGTGATATTCTAATGTCCTGCTGAGCCGTGAGATCCGTGCGACCCGTGCGATCCGTGCGATCCGTGGCCGGCGGTTTCGTGACCGTGTCCGGCAGTTTCGTGGCCGTGTCCGGCGGTTTCGTGGCCGTGTCCGGCAGTTTCGTGGCCGTGTCCGGCGGTTTCGTGGCCGTGTCCGGCGGCTTCATGACCGTGGCCGTAGCCCTGGCCGTAGTCGTGACCGTGGCTGGACACGCCCTGGGACTGCCCGTGTTCGCCGTGGGTTCCCTGCTCCCCTAAGGTCTGGCTGCCGTGGCTGCCATGGTCACCGGTGCCGTAACGTTCGCTTTCTGCAAGAGCATAAAGA
>JACCPG010000278.1:15337-32574 GCA_016069955.1 Drepana arcuata
TTTAACCATTTTGATTTGCAGATCACAAGTTTATTCACCGATAATAAGACACAGACTGTAATTCTGGTTTGGAAATCAGCTCTTTTATAGCAATAAGGCCGGGTGATAATATGTAAAAAGGCATCTTCTTCTGATGTGATAATCTTGATTAACTTGTTTCGACTAACTTGTTGGCGCTGCGGGCGTTTTGCTCGTATCAGACTTTTAACGTAATGTCTAGGCTTTCGGTAAATACTCTAATATTAAAAATACGAATAAATTTTTACACCAATATCTCGTTGCGGACAGCTATCAGTCATCTTTAATGTTGTTTTTAATACTCTCTATCAAGTTCTTTCCATATTAGCCGTAGTGGGTACTACCTATACGCTTCTGCCTTCGGACCCCGAAGGCGGAAGCGCCTTGTCGGAGGCTTGTCGGAAGGCGTGGGGATTATATAACTTACTTATAAGGTGAATAGGAGTATTATAGTCTGCGGTTACTGTAGTTAATAGAATAGTACTCGCCCGTTGCTGACGATTATGCTCAGACGATTAGTAGCGTTAACTGTAATCGAATGGACAGTAGCGTAGCTACCGGAGGGCTAGACGGGGCAGTCCCCTGGAGCCCGAAGCTGAGAGGGCCCATCGGACGAATCTACGATTCGGGACGTAAGTAACGTGGAATTCGAAAAACGACGAGTACGGAACGATTTTAAATAGTTTAGTTGTGGCGCGGCCCTAGTTTATTCTTTGCCCCAGGGCCATGGTTACCTAGCTACGCCACTGCGAATGGTGGTGCAGTGATTGCATTCTCTCCTAAGGTGATGAGACCTTCCCAATTTTTAACGGATGATTCCTTGCATTTCCAATATTTGCACCGACTTTTGTTTCTATGTTATACCACTACCTTTAGGTCTTACGTCGTTCCCGTCGAAGTTAGTACCTGCCTAAGTATTTTTTTGTTTTAATTCAAGTATTTATTATAATTGATGTCCAACATAAAATAAGGGTCAGGTAATTTTAAATCGGATGTCGCATATGGCTTTTATTTCGAGGTAGATAATATTAATAGCTTGAAAACTTTTCGGTTTGACCGCTACCCAATGTAGTTCAGATTTAGTGAACGGGTTATGATAATATTCAACAACAACAGCGCCACAGCTGATACTTGATTGTAATGCAAAATAGAAATAAAACTTTTACAACTATTGTTTGTAATGCATTCACATTCTTTTCAACAATGTGTGTCTATATTTCGTACCATCTTTTAAAAAGTATTTGTTCTATATTGCACAGAAAACTCGCCTAATTATTAGCCTTCTTAGTCTTGTGTTACCATAGATAATATTATGAATGTTAGAAACATTATTAGTTACGGGTTACTTTCAATCAAATATATTCATGACATGGATACTAGTCTTTCCGTAAATAAATATTGTAATACTAACTAACTTTCTATTTATATATTACATGAATTAAAAGTTAGTTAAGTATCAGGCATGCCATTACTTCTGGAAGTTTCTGAATGCAATCAGTGCAGTATCTTAACATAAATAGGCAGATCAGAGGAGAGTACTGCTTTTCTAGGTAAAAATATGATGTATTTGGTACTTACCTACATGTACATACTTGCAAATACTTGTATTGCAAAATAGTAGCTATACCAATTGACAATAACTCGTTATGTTCTTTCTACACCTATCTAAATCAAAAGCTCAGAAAATAACAGAAACTTACATAAAATTTATAATTTACCTACCCGTTATATTTCACCTGGAAATTTTATCAACTCTAGATTTTTTTAAACGTTACGTTTCTTCACTATTCTTTAGGACCTTTGGTTGTTTGTTCTGTTCATTCGGTATATTTATAAATTTCAGGTAAAATAATAAATAGAAAATGGATATGCAGTCATTTAATAAAAACTTCTTAATCTAATTGTATCGTTTATCAGTCTTCCTCATGTTGCGCCTATTGCTATTGTCACTTGGGTAGCTGAAGTACGGGTAATAAGATCCAGTTTTCTTATTGTAGACTAAGTAAGGGGGCATGTTATTGTAATAGCTCGAAGGCTTTGTCCAGCTCCTGCTGTAAGCACTTCGCTTAGACTTATTCCAGCCGTGAGAGATCACGTCGTATCTTGAGGAAACATCTTTGGGCAGGTGCCTTGCTTCTGTAGTGTGCACCGCCAAGGCAAGGATGATGGTGAGAAGGCAAAGCTGGAAAATAGAATTACATATTATGTATAAATGTAGATTGGGGAGGCGTGACGGTCGTGTGATATCATATGATAAACCAACGAGGATTTTCAACGGTGAAGGCAGGTCTTTCCGTCTTTCTTTGGCCAGATATTAAGGTTGCCGATTCTAAAGCACGACATACAAAGCATACTTCTTAGACTTTTTCTCATGCGTGTACAGTTCTAAAAAACCTTTTCATGGATCACGCATTGATGCATACCACCGGGGTTGAATCCTTTATCATGTCTTTGCAGTTAATGTAGCCACTAAAATAACTTCACGAGGGCTCTTATAATAATAATTGTTAAGAATTAAAAATTTTAAGCAATCTTATAAAACTTTGAGGTAAAATTATTCGGTCCTCCCAATGTCAGGATATTTTTCTTGACCTTCCTTACTATACCTACGTATCCTTCCATACTATACCTATAGGTATGTCTTTTCATCTGCAACGTCTTTGCTGCGACATATATAATTGATTAAATAAATAAATAAACCAAGATTTTTATTGCGGCATCGATAT
Source organism: Drepana arcuata (assembly GCA_016069955.1). NCBI lineage: Eukaryota > Metazoa > Arthropoda > Insecta > Lepidoptera > Drepanidae > Drepana > Drepana arcuata. Next base: position 18,082 of record JACCPG010000278.1, read on the forward strand.
ATTTTTATCTGTGCAATTAGATTAGAGGTCTGTGTTTATGAGAATAATTTATGGTAATTGAATCAATACGCGTCACACACTTTGCTTTTTTTATGGTGTATGTGTGAACACTGAAAACTTTGCGAGAAATGAAGCTATCAACCTAAAGATAAAATAAGAAATGGTAGGTTGAAGTCCTAAACTGAGGACGTTAGGTACTCAATAACACGGTAAAGGTTGAATAAATTTCGGGCAGTGCTGTACCTTTTTAGCCGGTTTTCGGTATTATATATCCAGGTAGTACCTATACCTACTTACTACCTGGATATATATACAATCCAAAATGTGTTTTACATTAGAATATTGTAACACGTAACATAGATAAACTTTATATGTCTTCAGCTAGATAAAACAAGCCTTTTTAATAAGCTACCTCAGAAAAAAAAGTCTGTCGTAAAAAGTTGTTGTAAAACGTCAACTCATTGCGAAAGTTTATTTTCCAATAACTCAATATATTAATGATATAGAGATATTTGTAAATGACTTCTCTTGCTATAAATTATTAATTATCCATCCCTACGTATGTACAAAGGGGAACAGTGTGCACAATGAGCGCCTTGGGGAGGGGGAGGATTGTTACATTGTGTTGGAAGCAGAGGGATTAAATCCATTATGCTGCCAACACACTATAACAAATATAAAAAAGTGTTATTTCGGTATCGTGAGGGTAAATTAGGCTACGGTAACCGTTTCCCATCAGATGGGCCGTATGCTTGTTTGCCACTCATGTTGTGTAAAAAAAAAGTGTCAAAAAAGGCGGGGAGTTTGCTTCGCCGTTTCTTCTACTGATAAGTTTTTTGTTGGAGACGGCGGTAATTGGTAACTGTAATTTAAATTTAGAGTGTGACGTTCAATAAGTGTGAGGTTTAAATAGTACATCTATAATGTTAGTAGGACTATGACTATCTCTACTGGTGATACATTACGATACAAATAAAATATTTATCACGTAGTAAAAAAAAATTTCCTTTGCTGTAAATCAATAAATATATAAATAAATACCTTGGGACAGTTCCACACAAATTGACCTAGTCCCAAGTTAAGCAAAGCTTGTGTTATGGTAACTAGACAACGATATATTTACTTATATAGAAATATATATATACATAAATAAATAGGACATCCAAGACTAAGGTACATATACTCGTGTTCATCACACAAATATCTGCCCTCAGCGGGATTCGAACACGCGACCTCAAGTTTCGCAGTCAAGAGCCTTGAAGACCAGACGGTCGTCTGGTCATCAACAGGTCATAACACATGTAAGAAGCGTAGCATATGACTCTTTCATTCTGCCTTGTTCATAGCTAAATAAGGTGCGTTGCACCACTGCAGTCGATCGTAAAAAAATCAAGTCAGGTATCCAAAAAAGAACTTGTGAAGTGCCCAATATGAACTCACTCACCTTCAGAAAGACGATACCGGCCATAGATTTTTTTTTTATTATTTTTTACTTTTTCTGCGACTTGTCTCTGTTTGTCTTGTTATGACTGAACAGACCACCTAATGTAGAAACACCAACCTTTCTCACTCAGTTGAATAGTGAAAATTTCCCTGAACTTGATTCTTATATTAACCTACCTGAGGCAAATTTAAATGATCTACTTTCATAAGAATAGTAAAACTGTGGAGTCGAAAAAATCTTCTCTTAAGAAATTTATTTATCACTTCACGCTTTTCCAAAGAGGTCCATAAAGTAGTCAAAGGTCTTATAACACCTTTTTTCTTCGGAGATATATTCAGGTGCTAGCGTTTCAAATGGCGAGTCTGTCGCCGTATCTCAGGCACGACTGTATCTACATATCTTTATGAATTTCATCTCAATGATATGATGTCTTTGTCACTATGTTACCATCGTAAAGCTCGTGGTTAAATCAATGTACTTATGTTCCGAAGACCTCATTGGTACCTAGACCGGGATTTGTGATGGACACAAAAGTTGGTACCTTAGTCTTGGATGTCGTATGTGTTTATGTACATGTCTATCTATATTAGTAAATATATAGTTGTCTACCATAACACAAGCTTTGCTTAATTTGGGACCATTTGTGTTGTCCTAAGGTTTTTTTCATACCACTGGTGTTACAAGCGTCCATAGTCAACGGTAGCATCAATCGGGTCGCGTGCAATGGTCGCGTGTTTGTTTGCCACCTAAGTGGTATATAAAAAAGTTATATGTTAATCAATTAAGAAATCTAGATACATGCATTTACCTACTGCTCAGTGGAAAAGACCAGAATATATAAATAGACATTAACTATTTAAATAAATTTAATGCATACCTCGTACATTAATTTTTTTATCAATCATGTAATTTTATTATCATCTGGAAATAATTATAGGTATCTTACCGATATATAAATATTACAATGAATAATAATATATGAAAAAATTATCTTGTTCCGATTTCCGTTTTCCTGTTTATCCATCTAGCAGGTAAGGACGTGGTGGCCGAGTGTTTCGACCAGTAGGCCGCAGCACAAAGATTCAAGTTCGAATTCCGACTGTATCAATAATTACATAATAATAATATATAATAATATCATATATCCTCACGCCTTCCCACAAGGGTCCCCGAAGGGGTAGGCAGAGGTGTATAGATAGGACCCACACCCACTTTCCACCAGTTATATCGTAGGTGCCAACGTGACAGATGGCGAGTCCATCGTCGTTATTCAAGAACGACTAAACATACGCCTTTTAATTGCTTCTCAGACGTATGCAGGTTTCCTCTCGATGTTTTCCTTCACCGTAAAGCTCGTGGTGTGACTAATCACTGTACTTAGTTCAGAAAAAACTCATTGGTACAGTCGGGATTCGAACTTGCGACCTTTGCGTCGCAGGCAACTGCTCGAACCACTCGGCCACCACGGCTTATATTAAATCAATTTTGAACATTTGAGAAGAAACTCCAAAAACGTATGTAAAGTCGTGATTGAAAAACCGCCAGACTCGCCATCTGTCACATTGGCACCTAATATATATATCTTCGGCGAAAAATGGGTGTGTGAGTACAACGTATGAACCTACGCCTTCGGAGTTCCTGGTGGGAAGGCGTGAAGAACGATAAATATTGTCAGTCGAGTCCATAGATTCCGAATTTAAAACTCGGCCAATTATCACGTTTAGTGTACTAAACTGTGACCGCGTGTGAGTGAATGTGCAAACAACACGAGACTTGTACATTAGGACAAGCGTCTTTTACAGTAGTTATTTTTATGAAGCCATTTGGAACGAATCATGTAGCCTTCATATAGGATCTTATACAAAAATCAAACGCCATTCGTTAGTCTTGCAAAAACTAGAATGGCACGACAGATTTTGATATCTTTTTGTGCATTTGTACGAGTATGTGGATGGGTTATACACAATATGACCTGATAGGTGTAGCGTAGTGTAGCTACAATTGTGTTTTATTGGGCGGGACAGCTAGAAACTTACTAATCTATACTATAATATTATAAAGGAGAATGATTTGTATGTAAGTATGTTTGTATTGAATAGGCTCCGAAACAACTGGACCGATTTGAAAAATTCTTTCAACATTAGAAAGCTACATTCACCTTGAATGCCAGGCTATATTTTCTTTTATAAAAAAATCTTATGTTCATCCGTGCGAAGCCGGGACGGACCGCTAGTATTATATATGTCAACGTTAGTTAGGATGCCTGTTCCTCTTTTAAGCGGAAGCCACTGAACGAAATTCGTCACAGTTGCATTATAATACAAAAGAATTTCTGCATTTAAAAAAATTACAATGGAAAAGCCGTGGTAGCCGAGTGGTTCGAGTAGTTGCCAGCAAAATCAAGATAGCAGGTTCAAATTTTGCGTTACTGGCAACTACTCGAACCACAGCCAATTTTACAATGTTATTCTAAGTAATTTGAAATTAACGGCGATTATTTAATCACCTACTTACAGTAGGTGCTTAGTTAAATTATTCAACCTGTTCCCTTTAACAAAGTATTGTGCAATATTCCCGTTCAATAATTAAGGTTTGCTATAAATATAATGTTTACTTAGAAATAGGTCATAGTATCAAACTTGTGCAACATGGATATCAAGATTTGTGTGCTGGCCGTAAGTAAATAACTTGATAATATTTTTAATATAAGTTTTTATTCACATCTATCTATTTTATTTTCTCGTTAATGAAAAATAAATAACTATGTAACTTATGTTCGACTATTCTAGACTTTCCCTTACTCTTCTCATTCAAAATGGTTTGTAATCAAATATTAACCATTCATTGGGTATTAACTTTTTTAATACTTCTTCAAGATACTTTTAAATAAAATATGAACTATTGTACTGCATTTTGTATATTTTTTAACCGTTGTTTCAATGAAGCATGGACAAACTTGTACATACATATCCATATTCAACGTTTGCGTCACATGACTTTAAAAAAAAAAAATGTTTTTTGGTTCCGTACCAAATCGTGTTAAGGAAATCTTTGGTATATCTCATGCATTCTTACAAGGGCAGAGGTGGACTTGAGATATGGCGTGTCCGTAGCTCTCTCAGCCACTCTAGTCTTTAGATTTCATGCTATTCTTTAAGCTTCACGATATTTGGTTTTGTACTGTGAAGATAGATTTAAGTTTGGATGTTAAATAAATAAATAAATAAATAAATATGTTCCTTCACCGTAAAGCTTTTGTGGTCCGAACTAGCAATATTGATTTCGCAGTCTACTCAAACCAGCCAGTACTGTTAATTTTCCGATTACATCCCAATTCAAATCATACCAAAAAATAAAATATAAATCATTTAGATGCTTTATTTTAGCTTAGGCTAAGCTAGCCAGTCGAACTTATCCTAGTTTCACAATTTTATTTATGTCTAAATTTAATTCTAGTTCAGTTTGTTTGTTTTTTTAGATTCATTCGAACATTTATTAATGTGCATAAATTATCTATGTATTACTTTGAATACTTAATTGTCTCATTGACATATGACTCATTTGTTCACTAATAAATATAAAAAAATATTCTCATTTATAATCTCACCACTCATAAAACCATAAGTAATCTGCTGTCTATTCGGCGTTAGTTTGTCTATAATATAAGTGTTAATCTTTTGAGCTCCACGTTTTTTCGTATTTAATTTTATTCGGCACACTATATAAACTTACTTATATTAATTTACATATCTACAACAAAATATTAGTATGCCTTACGTTCGATCATAGCGCCGATTGTGTTCAGACTTCAACAAATTCTATCATTATATAAAAGTGTTAAGTTGGTTTATGTACCTACGCTTTAAAAACTTGATGTTCTGTGCTAAAATTTTGTCACAATATCCAGAATCCAGTTTAAGGATTGTTCTTCGTGAAAGTTGTTTTCAGAAAAAGTTTTTTAACGGTAAATTGCAATTTAAAGCTGAAAGTGTGAAATATATCATTATTTTCTCCATCATACCTGCCAGAGTTTTATAACATCGAAATCCTAAGAGATGCACGTTTAAGGCCGTGTGATTCGTAAGGGTTTCGTTCAAACTTGTTTTGTGATCGTTTTATTTAGACTGCATAATGAAAGATTTTATTTATAACATATATAAGAGACAAAGTAATAATAAATATAAACTAACTATAAATAGAATAAATGTCCCAAATCTGTGTCACGCGGAAGGGTGCCAAGAATACTGGCGGCATTGCCACGTTGTATGGTATAATAATTAATACTGCATAATTAATACGCAAAGGTAAAACCATTATGTGTGCCTTTAATTTACCATTTTTTTTAAAGTACTTATATTATCCAGCATGTGAACGCTATAATTTTGTCATATTTCATAATTTATGACGGAACCCCCGATGCGTATTTCAGAGTTATATTTTCCAATTATTTTTTTCGATAACAATTACTTTCATATCAATATCAATACCTACTCAAAAGCAGTAAATTGATATAAAGTTGAAATTATATCATACGGTAATTGAGATATTATCCATATGTGTCTGGAGTATGATCTCTAAGCCGATCTCTAACTCTAAATTCACTCGTGTATTCAACATTTTACTGCTCCTCTCCTTTGGGTAGTACAATATTAAACTCTGCTTACGCCTATCTATGTATAAAACTTTACCTTGAATCACTATACCGATTTATGAAATTAAAATGCGTTGCATACATAGTCTTACTGTAAATGATCTTAGCGTAAAGACGGCGGTAGTTACATTTTTTTATTTTTTTTAATACAACATGAGTGGCAAACAAGCATACGGCCCACCTGATGGGAAATAGTTACCGTAGCCTATTTACGCTCACGATACCGAAGTATCACTTGCGAATTGCCACTGTGTTCGGAGAGTTATAGTGTATTGGCAGCATAATGGGTTTAATCCCTCTGCTTCCAACACATTGTAACAATCCTCCCCTTCCCCAAGGAGCTCATTACTGGAAACCTTATTCACCACGTAGGAACACAACACAAAAAATTGTGTTATTTTACATATAAATGTGAAATAATATATTCGTACAGATCCTACTAAATATGTAGAATTTTGAGAGGATGTTACGGAATATGATGAAATATGGCAGAGTGATGAATTCTTTCCAGGATTAACACAAATAAGAATGGTTTAATTCTAGAAAAAATCTACCAATGAAAGCATTGTCAAATCTATATCATATCAGATGTATATCAAAGACTATATAGGTATGTGATGTTCAGACTATAGGAAAAGTATTGTAATAGAGCTGATTATGCTAGCAAAGGTTATCTTCCTAGGTTGTATTCGTGTGTGTGGCGCCCCGGTCACAAGCCATATTCCTCGAGCCCCATTTAACGGCGCTGGCAGCTGCTAAAGGAGCAGTTCTCAAAGGTAATTTAATTATATATTTTGTGTGTTTTACCATATTTTCTCCACCATAATTTGGCAAACATACGATTTGCCTGTTAATAAATGGTTAGCACCGCCTATGGACGCTTCCAACACCAGAAGTATTGCTAGCGCGTTGCGCACTCAGTAGGAACCTTTTCAGATCCTTCTGGAAGAGGTCCATGCGGTACTCTGTAGGGAAAACCTCAAAAGGAATTCTTCGGCTATGGAATGAACACGCGGAAGGAAGAATTCATGACATATCGAAATAAGTCACGAATATATCCGAAAGGTTTGGTAGAGATGCCACTTTTCGTAGAAAACAATTAGTCAAAGTCGAGCGAGTCTGTCGTCTCTTCAACGCAACACTTATATAGCTTTGAACATCAAGGTGTACCGACAGGAGTTTCTAAGTCTTGATTTCGCAGGCAACCACACTATAACTACCACCACGTATGACATTTCGGTAAAGATTTCTTATAAAAACTCTTTACTTTTATGAAATTTTTCTAGCGGGTATAACAGCCCTAGCTTCTAAGGGAGCAGCTATTGGTGGCGCGGTGTTGGGAGCTAAAGCGAGTGCTATCGCAGCAGCATCCAAGCTCCCACAAATCCTAGCGAACAAACCAGCCATAGTCGAACCTTGCCTTGTAAGTATACCGCTTGTACAAAAACTAAGAAATATATAGGTGAGTACGCCAAGATCACAGCGTAAGTAGAAAAAGCAGAGCTCCACTGCTCTCTAAACTTACTCTACCTCTTTTTTTTCATTCACTTTGATCAGTCTTTATGGTTCATGCTCACCGGTTTTGATATCTCCTTAAAATTTTGTAAGCAGTGGTAGTCGTATGTGAGTTCGAGTAGTTGTCTGAGACACAAAGATCGCAAGTACGAATCCCGACTGTACCCATGAGTTTTTCTGAACTTAAGTAAGATTAGTCACACCACGAGCTTTACGGTGAAGGAAAATATCGAGAGGAAACCTGTATATGTCTGTGAAGCAATTCCAAGGCGTATATATGTATAGTCGTACTTGAGTAACGGCGATGGACTCACCATCTGTCACGTTGGCAAGTAAAAATATATATCTGGCGGAAAGGGGTGTGTGTGTATTACCTATACACTTCTACCTACCCTTTCGGGGACCCTTATGGGAAGGCCTGAGGAGCTTAAATTTTGTGTTTTTTTCTAGCCTGAGGTCCCTACGGTTCTCGATAAGGTGTCAGGACTATGGAACATCCTGCGAAGTGCTGTTCACACGAAAGCGGATTTAGTAAGCAAGCTGGTGGCGCCGCCACCGAGTGCGATCGTCGTGAGGAAGCCTGTAATTTATGAGTAAGTAAAACATCGTAAATACACACACTTTGACCTGTCAAATGACAATCTATTTCGCATCACTATCCATTTATAATAGTAGTCAGTTATGCTTTTCACTATGGTTTATGCTATTTATAACGAGACCATAAACAACATCGAGTATGCCCATATTCGATGTTCAAAATGATTAAATATTTCCCCGTATATCGCTCTTCAAACTATTCAGGCTTACCAACGCCTATGGCATAACTAAAGTTTATTTTATTCAATAATATACCGTAACTACAACAGCAAATAATACAATCAGACCGTTCATAGGTTTTTTCATATCTATTCTTTAAATATAAATAAATATTTACATAAAAATTATTTGTTACAGAATTAACCGGCCAAAAATCTACCCGGTGCCCGTTATGCACTACCAACATGAGGCTATTCCACAATATTATAAGAAATAAGGATTAAAATAAACTATACAGTCATCTAAAATTTGTGCGTTTATTTTTACCACGTCCGTAAAGCAACAGGTATCAAAGAGGTATGCAGGTTTCCTCTCGATGTTTTCCTTCACCGTAAAGCTCGTGGTGTGACTAATCACTGTACTTAAGTTCAAAAATACTCATTGGTACAGTCGACGACTCAGCCACCCCGGCTTATTATTACTGCTAATCTTACTAATATTATAAATGTGAAAGTTTGTAAGTTTGGATGTTTGTGGATGTTTGCGGTTCTTTCACGGCCAAACGGCTGAACCGATTTGGCTGAAAGTTGAAATGCTGATATCTTATACCTAGGAATAGGACATAGGTAGGTTTTCTTTTTAATCCTGATAAATTTAAAGAATCTGATATTATAATGTATGATGCTCATTCACGACATAGCGGCTGCCCAGATTCTAGCAGGAAAATTTCCAAAGCTACTTTTTCGAACTCCACGCGGGCGAAGCCGCGGGCATAAGCTAGTATATATATAATAAATGTCATAAGGAAGTATCAAGGGTGTTAATGAAAAGCTAATAATTCAAAAGCACAGCATTCCTTCGTGAACCAATAGCCCATATAATTAGTATGTAAATAGCTTAACCACTGGCCATTCGTAAATTACTCAACTCGAATACCAATGACACGCAATGCTTTAATCAATAGGTTTTTTTGTTGGAACGATTACTTTTTATTTCGCGTATGTACATAACACAACGGGTCTGATTGTCATGAGAAAGAAAAGAAGTAAAGCAGGCGTTCTGCAATCATCGGGTGTTATTCACGTATTATATGTAAATACTAGCTTGCCCCACGGTACCAGTCGCGTACAATTTAATTTTATTAATAGATACGTGTATATATACCTATATAATACTATCTGTCCCGCCCAGCTCCGCTTGGGTGAACGTTTAAACTTTTAACATATTTAATCATCTATTTGTATATATTGAATCAGCCATCTATTGAATACTTACTCAATCCAAACTATCCAGCTATCTAGCGTGGCAATGCTGCTAGTCGTCTTGGCACGTTGCCTCGGGATACCGATTTGGGACAAATATTTAAGTAGTTAGATTCAACTGTCCTTTGTTAATATTATATTCTTATTTATATCCTCACGCCTTCCCACAAGGGTCCCCGAGGGGTAGGCAGAGGTGTAAAGGTAATACCCACACACCCACTTTCCGCCAGAGGTATATTAGGTGCCAACGTGACAGATGGCGAGTCCATCGCCGTTACTCAAGCACGACTATACATACGCATTTGAATTTCTTCTCAGACGTATGCAGGTTTCCTCTCGTTGTTTTCCTTCACCGTAAAGCTCGTGGTGTGACTAATCACTGTATTTAAGTTCAGAAAAACTCATTGGTACAGTCGGGATTCGAACTTGCGACCTTTGCGTCGCAGGCAACTGCTCAAATCACTCGGCCACCAAGGCTCATCTCATTTATAATGCTAGTAGGATAATATGTGTATTATAGGACTGTAGTAGCCGATTGCTTAAACTAGTCACCGGTAAACTTTACAAAACAAATTGTAGATTCAAATCCTGTTGGTCTTAAAGAATGAGTTTTTCCTACTTTATGTATAAACGTTACGTTAACGTTAACGTTAAGTTACATATGTCCTAGAATAAATTGAAAGATCTCACCATTTGTGATCCTAACATATTTAATCATATCTTCGGAAAAATGTCGTCGCAAATGCCTTTTGCAAACCCTAGTAAGGATGCGTTATTATATAGACGTAATGAATGCAGCTCTCAATTGTTCTTTGCATATAATTTAGTTGTTCGGTCAGGGCTTAAGCAAATATTATATGCAAATTGGTTTCAACGACTAGATAAATGAATCGCTTAACGATAATTCGTTAAGCAACGACGCACGATTTCCAGGAGGATTTTGGTGTGAGGATGTGCTCGCAATCCTTAGTTTCTCCAATGTGTTAGCAGTTGTTGCAAGGGATGCAGTGCATCCGACATGGTCGAACACACCCGAACAACGCAAGTAAGCGATTACTTTTTATCAAGTACCTAATGATATTCAAATAGGGCGGCTTCGGGCGGTTGTTTAGCATTGTTAATTTGATGTTAATAATTTTCAGGCCAGTATATAAGTGCGTGCAGTTTTGTTCGAGGCATAATTGCATTCAACCATCCTTTCAGGCAGTGTCCGAGCCTACAAAACAAACAAAACAATAACGATGTCTCGACTTACGGTAATTACTTATATATAGGTATCAATATTGATCTTTTGCATCTACAGTTTTTATCTGAAGATGAAAGCTGAAAATAGTTCCAAAGTAGGTTAAAATTTTGCCCTTTATAATTTTCCAGATTCTCTTTGTCTTCGCTGTGGCGTATGAAGTACTTGGAGATGGTGAGTATATACTTTAAATTCAAGCATATTATGTAATATCGTAACTTATGTTTTAATTTTCTTATAGGTGCGGGAAAAGATTCCCGAGCTGAGCAATCAGGCGTTGTCGGGTATGGTCTGGGAGGATCGGTGCTGGGTGGAGGTGGCCACCTGCTGGGTGGCGGAATCATCGCTGGCCCTTCCATCGGTAGCGGAGCTGCTTTAAACAACGCAGCTGCGGTCGGCGCTGCTCAACTTAGTGCAATCCAAAACGCCCAAGCTGTGCAAGCTGCCCAAATCGCCAACTCAGCTGCCGCTGCTATTCAAGGCGCTCGGGTCACCGAAGTCGCTGCTCGTGCCGGCCAGGCCAATGCGATTTCCAACGCGCAGGCGCTAGACGCAGCCCGTATTGCTAACGTGCAGAGAGCTCAAGCTGCAGCGTGGGAGAATGCCAGAGCTGCAGAAGCCGCGAGACGTGCCGCCGCCGCCAGTGCAGCTGAAGTAGGCCGCGCTATGGAAGCCGATCGCTTGGCCAATGCTGCTCGCGTTCAAGCTATTGCCATCGCTAACACCCGTGCCGTAGAGGCAGCTCGTATTGCCAACGCCGCGAGAGCGCAGGCAGCTGCAGTGGCCACTAGTGCCGCTCAGGCTCAGGCCGTAGCTGATGCTGTAGCTAAGAACGCTCAAGATGGCGCTCTGCTTCTTGGAGCTGGTGGCCCTGTAGCGGTTGGCTATGGCAGCGGTTACGGCTACGGTGGCGGATACAACACCGGTCTCATCGGCGCCGGTTACGGCCATGGCAGCGGTGTCGTCGGCGCTGGATACGGGTACGATAATAAACTCATCGGCGCCGGCTATGGATACGATAGTAAACTCATTGGCGCCGGCTATGGATACGATAGTAAACTCATTGGCGCCGGCTATGGATACGATAGTAAACTCATTGGCGCCGGCTATGGGTATGATAGCAAACTCATCGGCGCCGGCTATGGGTATGATAGCAAACTCATCGGCGCCGGTTATGGCTACGGAGGCAACCTCATCGGTGCCGGATACGGCAAACACTAAATGACCAGAAACGACACCAAGAGTCATAAAACAATAGATATCTACATCCATTTCACTTCCTTCCATAGAAATGGGTAACAGCAGATCTTTAGAGACTGGTCAAGGACTTGTAAATAATTGTATCAAAATTTGCAATAAGTCTGTTTTATAATAAAGCGATAGCATACAAGCGATCCAAGTTTTATTGCCTCCCTTCATTATCTGTTTTAAATTAAATTATATAGGTACAAATACATTAGATTGTTCTGAGGTGCGAATAGACGTCTGTCATTGCGTCTTTTTAAATGTAGACAACATCATTGAGCTGAAAAATAATTAAACCATTGCTATTGATTGGTGGATGATGAATAGAACAGCATATAAAAACTGTATATCATCTGTGGAACACAACACAACCCGTCAGCTGTGTTTTTGGCTGCCCAACATATACCACAATACTCGGGCTACTCCAATCCTGAATACTGGCCGTTGTGCCAAACCTCACTTCAAAACTTGTTGAAATTCCAAATTTCAGAGTTTTTACTACCAAGGAATTTAAAATAGACATTTATCTTGACGATTGTCATCTTATCGTGATCACAATGATGATTCAGGCGGAAAACAAGCACGAAGCATTTTCCAATGACGATAGCACGACTTCACGCAGGTGCCAACGTGAGAGATGCAGCAGATTAATATATTATAATACATGACTACTTAGGTAATTATCGTTATTTTCAGTTATTTCCGTCACCATATTTATCTCACCTAAGTAGTGGTGAGATAAATTACAGAAAAACGCATGCAAAAGCATGTCGGATGCACAGCTTCCCTTGCAACAACCGCCAGAACATTGGAGAAACTAAGGATTGCGACCACATCCTCACACCCAAATCCGCTTGGAAACGCTTAAGCGAGTTATTTATCTGTGCGTTTAAATCAATTTGCATACATCAGTCGCTTTGAGCCCTGACCGAACAATTTACATATATGCAAATATGCAAAGAACTTTATTTTTTTAATAAGTTTGTTTGTTTACTAATGATCCAGTAGCAATCGCTCCGGCCTTATCCCCACCATAGTTGGGATTGACCCCAACCAAACTGATAAACAATATAGTCTACATTATCTTCGTAATAAATAAGACTATTTTAATTGTGAGAAATAAAATGCCACTTAATAATAACAAATGGCATATTTACATATTATTTATCTTTGTAATGTTTCTAGTAATGTAAAAGATAAGAGAACGTGGTAAGTTTTTCGGCAATTTCGGCATTTACGACTTTTTCTAACTAGAATTCCTATCTTCAAGCTTTCCCAGAGAGTCCTCAAGGTTGTCAGATACCCTGTTTTTGAACGAGATGTATTTTTGGGTCAACAGATGGATCGTCCATTGCCATTTTTCAATAACGACTTTATATACGTCTTTGAATTTAATTTATTCTTAAGCGCATGCAGGTTTCCTCTCAATACTGTTGAACTTATCGGTACAGTCTTGGTTCCAACTTGCAGACGTTGCGATGCAGGCGAATACTCGAACCACAAGGACACCACGGCTCTCACGTCTGCCAACAGAAATTACTTTTATTTTTAAAATTAATCTTTTTTTTTAAATAAAATAGTACGTATATAAATTTCCCCAGTGACCATTTTCCGATATCTAACGATTATCATTGAAGAGAAGTGATAAGATATTTGGCTAAGTGCGAGTCGTGTTTAATATATTTGTGTTCCGCTATTTATATACTTTAACGTCATTTTCGAAGTGTGGCTCAAGTTCTGAAGGATTGGGGTGAGGAGAAACATCCAAATGTCGCCCGCCATGTCCCCATGCGTCAAACAAGACTTCACATAGTTTTATAACTTAAATAATTCAATACGCGGCTTGGGTTTAGATGTTTTCCTTCAACGAAAATCGTGAAAATCGAAGATCGTGGTGTGATTCACTGAACTTGTTGTATTCTACCTAATATTTTTGAAGTAGAAGAAAGTTTGCTAATTTGCTACGCTATAGGGATTTACGCTTTAAGTAAAGGGATTCGTTTGGGGCATCTCGCGAGCGACACTTGGCGTTGCTTGTTTTAAGTTTTTGGTAATTGGTAGTAATTGGTAATTGGTAGTCAAGGGTAGGCAGAGGTGTATAGGTAATGCCTACACACCCACTTTCCGCCAGAGGTATATTGGGTGCCAACGTGACAGATGGCGAGTCCATCGCCGTTACTCAAGCACTACTATACATACGCCTTTGAATTTCTTCTCAGACGTATGCAGGTTTCCTCTCGATGTTTTCCTTCACCGTAAAGCTCGTGGTGTGACTAATCACTGTACTTAAGTTCAGAAAAACTCATTGGTACAGTCGGGATTCGAACTTGCGATCTTTGTGTCGCAGCAACTGCTCGAACCACTCGGCCACCACGGC
>JACCPG010000279.1:8671-43754 GCA_016069955.1 Drepana arcuata
ATATATATATGTATATATATAAATATATATGTATGTATATATATATATATATATATATATATATATATATATATATATATATATATATATATATATATATATATATATATATATATATATATATTAATGACAACGCAAAACCATATAATTACATTCATTGACTTTGGTGGTATAAAGTTCGTCGGGTCGGGTCAGCTAGTATAAAAATAATAGTTTAAAAAAACTAAAAAAATACACTTTTTATAGAAAATCCAACTAAAAAATAGAAAATAAATTTGTGTAAATAAGAAGTGTAAATAAGAAAAAAATATTTTTTATTGTGGGGTGCATGGTGTCAATAGTTATATTGACAGATATGAGTAGAAGGATTATCATTTTGATAATATCTTAAAAAGCACCCCACGCTTTTTTTACAATAAAAAATATTGTTTTCTTATTTACACAACGCTATGGCACTCATTAGGGGAGGCCTGATGATGATGATGATGATGATGATGATGATGATGATGATTTACACAAATTTATTTTCTATTTTTTAGTTGGATTTTCTATAAAAAGTGTATTTTTTTAGTTTTTTTAAACTATTATTTATTTTTCATTTTTTGGTCGAATTTTTTATAAAAGCGTATTTTTTAGTTTTTTTAAACTATTATTTATTTTTCATTTTTTAATGATTATTTTAGCGATTATTTTAACGATTATCACGTAGCGTATTATCAAGTTTATCTTTCGAATCAGCATCAGCACCTTTGCTTAGCAGTGCAAAAATGAATATAAAAAAATCGCTGATCCTGATTATCCTAATAAGGATAACGGGTCAAAATGTTTAAAATATTGAATTGTCATCGGTCCTTAATAAGTACGCCAAATTTCGAGTTAATCCGACGTTTTGAAGGGGGTTAAAATCATGTTCAAAGATTCCGTTACATACAAACATACTAACATACATACGTCTCAAGCTAATAAAAGCGTATTAAAAAATGAAGTGTATTCGATGTCTGTTCACAGTATAGCAGATTTTTATGCGATAAAAAATTGGTTCAAAATGGTTATTTACTTCCTTTCAACAATGAAGGGCACAAGCTCTTACATATTAATATATGATTGAGCTTGTGCCCTTCATACTAATCAACTGTCCTATTTTCTGAGACAACCTGTATATATATGTATATTGTGTATACATACTGTTTGTAAAGTTTTTGACACGCAAAATAAAATATAAAATTCTTCCAGCGCACTACCCCAGTGCAGGGCACCAGCCTCCTCGATCTGCCGGATCCTGCGGCTAAGGTGGAGGTTACCGCCGTGTCGACGGAGATGGTCACACCGCTAAGCGCCCAACACGAATTGCAGCTGCTTCGCCAGCGCTTGGAACAGGAGGCCCAACAGACCCAGGCTGCTGTAGCCCAGCTTTTGCTCTTGCGCGATCAACTAGCTGCTGAGCAGTCCGCTCGGTGTGAAGCACAGGTAATATTGTCTTTAAATCCTTCAAATAGTGTTTTTTCTACAGTAAGTCACAGTAATTATTTACATTCATATAAATAAAAATGAATTCCATATGTCCCACCGCTGGGCAAAAGAGTCTCTTATCTATTCCCAACCTCGCGATCGAGCGCTACTTTCGACCAATTGTTTCGAGCATAACAAGAAGAATATTATAATGACGTTAACAAAAACCTCCAAAACATTCCAGGCTCGAACGCACCAACTACTGGTGCACAACAAGGAGTTGCTTGAACACATTGCAGCTCTGGTGGGACACCTGCAGGAACGTGAGCGTGGCTCCTCCCGCCCCATCAGCGCCCAACAACTCACCCTCCTGCCTCAGGTCAGATAAGATTACTTTATTATCCTATCTCTAATTGCATATAGCTATAGATATCAAATAAAAAGATCATTTTTGATTGAAAAAAAATTTTAATTTCGAGTTATGAAATAATACATTCCTTGCTGAAACACTTCATATTAATAAATTAAACCTTGTATATTTCCAGTTACTTAGTGTTAAATGTTATTTGTATGAAGTATTAGCAAGAGATTGTGTATCATGTTGTATGCTTTTGTGTAAATGTTTGCATCCAGTTGTGTTTTATGTTTTACGTACCATTATTAATGTTTCCTCAAGCAATAAGCACTTTTTTATTTCCTATTCATGCTTTGACATTGCATACGTGTGTAAAGATATATTAAAAAAACGAAGTTCCCAATCAAGTACCTAATGGAAAATATTTCCATTTAAAAAGGTTTTACCGGCTTCTGTTACAGCTTCACATTAAAAAAACCGTGCACGGATTGTTGAGAATTACATTGAGCTTGTTTATAAGCAAATCGTTATAAAAACGCTCATAAATACCTAAATGTTACATACGGAAGACGCGTAAAAAACGTTTAACGTTTTTAATAAGCAGCGTACGACACTCTACCCTAACATACTCAAAATGTAAGTTTTTATTATTGTAGAATAATACAAATTGCGTTTGTATATTTATAATATGAGCAAAATATATCAAACTTTATACTCGGGTGAAATAAGTGTATATTATAATTAATGAATTGAATGAAATATACATACAAATAAACTTTATTCAGTTCCATTTAAGGAGCACGTATACATTGGATCTAATTAATTTGTCCGCTGAATTGATTCAGAGCCAAAAACTGTTGAGTTAATCAAGCCTTCTGCCTTCAGAGTTCTGTTGTGCGTAAATAAATATCATAGACATAATCATAAATCTACTAAACTTTGTAAATACACAGTAATTTTTTGATCCGTAAAATATCTTACAAAGCATCGTTTGTTTTTACATATCTTATGTCTCTTATTTTATAATTTTATATATTTTTTGCTGTTTAACTTTAATTAGTTTTTTAGTTTCTTCGCATTGTTGGAAATAAAGGACGGCGTATTTTGAGCACATATCAAAACGATAAACTTTAATAACAAATTCGAAATGAAATAAGGAAGCACTATTATTAAACACGTTTTAAATTCACTCTGAACACCATTTTCGAAACTACTATCCCAAAATAATATATAATTATTTAACTGTGATAGGTACGAGTAAACAGTAATTATCCGAGAGAGATTGAAGATACGCTTAGAAATAGGAGTGTGACAGATTGACACCGACGCGAGATCTAAATAGTACCTTTATGAACGGACACGTAAATATAAATACATATCTTTTATTTTAATTAAAAATGCTGCGTTTTTATAAGTTTATTAGCGCTGCATGTGAATAAAAAATACAGTTTTATATCATGCTTAAATTGAATGGCTTTGATGTGATTTCAAGATTAATTACCTTAGTTCAATATGGATGTCTTGCAAGTAAGTACCTACCTTTTGCATAGCTGTGTGAGTTGTAATGCAATTAGTTTATTTGTCAGTGTCGTTCATTACTAATTGATAGCTTTCTTGATAGTCACCTATTTAATTAAATTGTCTGTTATTGCTGCCGGCTGCAGAAGGTCGGAGTCAATGCTGGTGAAAAATCTGATAATCCCCCGACCAGCAATGGGAATCGCAACCAGATCACGACTGAGGCGCTGGTGCACACTAACCAGCAGACTACAAAGGCCTCACAGGGCGTAGAAAACAACAATATGAAGTTTTCTCCGTGCTCCGTGTCTCCTGCCTCCGAGTCAGCCAACGGCCCAGCACCAAGTTTTGGCAGCATGTCCAACGAGCAAATCCAGGAGTATCTGATTTCAAAGTTCCAAGATATGGGTGGTTTTCTCAAAGAGGAGAAGTCAGATTCCGTGAATAACATCCAGCAGTCTTATCAGAACAATAACGCGTTCCCGGATATTCCGCCACTGGCCAACCATAGCAGCGACAACGACCTTGCAAATTGGCTGCTGGATCAGAAGTTTAACCGCGACAAGTCATGCTCCGTCGAACAACTGAAAGACTTGGCCCAGGCCATGAGTGTGGGTCAGTCGGATAACTCCGCGTGCAGCACCAGTCAGTCGTCTACATCAAAAGACTCGACTCCGGACGCATCCAGCTCCGATGACGGCGTAGTACCATTCATAATGCCACTATCTAACAATGCTGCGTTTGAGGCAACTGATAACAATGGCCGCGTGAGGATTATAGTACCCGTAAGTCCATGTGACAGCGCATCTGATGTGGTTCAGGTTAATTCTGAGCCACAGGCTAGCTCAGAAGCAACCAAGGCTGGTCCAGCCCCCAACCGACTGTTAGCGCCTGCTGCGCCCATCACACGCACCACTAGCGAGAAGGTCTCCAATCGCAGCGAGCTGATGACGGCTTTGCGTGCCCAGTGGACTCGGCACACCACCAAATAAATAATCAGTCAACATACCAAGAAGTCATTCTCCAGCCTATTTCAATTATAATGTGTAGCTTCTTTGTTGGAGAATGTTCTTTCCAGAATTCAGTATTTACTGTCATATATATTTATATATTATCTCGAATCTCTTTGAGATTTTGAGCCTAACGGTGCCAAAAGCATAAAGTGCCATACATATTTAAAAAACATCGTCCGACCTTTTCGGAAACATATCGAAGTTTTGAAATTCATTGGTCATACGTCCGTATCCCCAGTTGACGCACCATCATTATATACACATATCTTTCAACATATCTATACCGTATAGTTAAATGGAATTGGTACCCCAAACAAGCCGCACTCTGTGAAACACTATAAATGTGCAAACGATACGTCTGTATACCATCCAAATGAATGATTTGACCGGCACTACCTTTTACTTTTCTAGTCCTTCGATAACAGGGTTTTATTATAAACAAAATTTATTATTTCCTAGGTATCTACTTAGTTAGATTTACTGGTCAAGTTTGTGAAACTATGACTCAATTATTTTTATTATATTATATATCTTCTAGTGATTTTAGAATATCTACTTATATACTCCAAAATATACAATTTATAGATGTAGGGTATTCAATCCAATATTCAAACAAATGGTTATTCTTAAAAGTAGTACCAATATTTATTAAAATTTGATATTCATAGACCAAGATCAAAAACAACACTTTGAAATCTGTATGCATTTTGGCAGTATAATGCTTCGACTAAATTGCCAGTCGATATTATTGTAGTACATTCAAATATGTGTTTTTAATATTAATGTCGTATTTACTCAACCTCAATGGCTCAGTGTTACTAGATTTAGTAAATGTATTCAAATAATAAACTCCTAGTCTCAATAGTCCTAAACATCTTTCAAAGAATGGTAAGTTAAGTATGTCATTGAGGAAAATTGACCTTGCCATTGTGAACATATGATGGATTTTTCGAAAGCATCTGTTTTCCAGAGTTTTAATTGAAAACTTAAAACAAAATAGCAATGGATATTAATTATATTGTATTCGGTTTTTAAATATTTAAAGCGTATGTCACATAAATATTGTCAATAGTTTAGCTATTCATCGATGTAATCCGTAGATCAGGTGTTGTAACGAAATAATCGTTGTAAAATTATAATTGTCTGTTTAGCAAATAGCTGAAAATGTAAGCCTAGCCATTATATTCCGCATTCTGAATGTATTCCACATTAAAAACATGTCTTGTTACATCCATAGAACAGCTTCATGTGCTAAATAAAATATAAAAAGGTGATTATATTATTTTCCTCAGTGAGCCCGTTTATTTAATTATTATTTGTTACTATTTTTAATCATTCACGAAGCCACTTCATAATTGGTTTGTTAGATGAATTAGGTTCGTAAATTCGCCATTGCCGTTACTCAAGCACATATACATCCGCCTTTGAATTTCTTCTCAAACTTATGACCTCTTGATGTTTTTCGTCACCGTAAAGCTCGTGGTGTGAATCACTGTACATACGTTCAGAAAAACTGTTTGGTACAGTCGGATTTCGAATTTGCAATCTTTGTGTTGAAGGCAACTACTCGAACCACGGTTAATAATATAATATATCCTCACGACTTTCCATAAGGGTCCCCGAAGGGGTAAGCAGAGGTGTATAGGTGGTACCCACACACCCACTTTCCGCCAGAGATATATTTTAGGTGCCAACGTGACAGATGGTGAGTCCATCGCCGTTCCTCAAGCACGACTCTACATACGCCTTTGAATTACTTCTCAGACGTATGCAGGTTTCCTCTCAATATTTTCCTTCACCGTAAAGCTCGTGGTGTGACTAATCACTGTACTTAAGTTCAGAAAAACTCATTGGTACAGTCGGGATTCGAACTTGCGATCTTTGTGTCGCAGGCAACTATTCGAACCACACGGCCACCAGGGCTGTGTGAACAACATATGTGTGAATAGGCGGTTAGCAGACCACCAATGATGGCAGTATTATCCATGAAAATAGATGTTCAGTCCGTGATGTTTTGTGGAAATAAACAATAAATAAGAATAAAGGACTATGTAACTTAATAGTTGTTATAAGGATAGTCCAATATGTCTGTGAAAGTTCATTGTATGAATATGAACTTTAGGATAGATCAGCTCTATGAATGTTTTGGAAGGTGGTATTTTAGCTGCAAACGTAAATTAATATTAATATATATTAATATATCCTCACGCCTTCCCACAAGGGTCCCCGAAGGGGTAGGCAGAGGTGTATAGGTAATACCCACACACCCACTTTCCGCCAGAGGTATATTAGGTATAAACGTAAATTAATAATAAAATTATTTACGTTTATACCTAATATACCTCTGTAATATAATAATAATAATAATATATTATTTATATTATTATTATTATTATATATATATAATAATAAAATTACAAGATTCTATATATCCTGTATGAGAGTAGGCAATTAGACATATATATACATATATATAAATGTATATGTAGGTACGTATATCTGATACATAGAACATATATATCAAATAGATAATCTCATAAAGGCATTCATTTCAATCGCCTTTAGGATATACAGAGGCATTAAGGCCTGCAATAATAGAAAAAGCAAAAACTCGGACAGCCCTGATTGCATGACGAGGTAACTTTGCGAGCCAGTTACGGTGTAGAGTTTGCAGGTTAACTTATATAAACTTTAATGTTGACTCGGCCAACATTAGTTAATTACAAACGTTTGTCAAACGAACAGTTACATAACGTTGGTATTCATAAGAACGATGTCAAAGACATAATTACTTTTAGTAGAGTACCTACGAGCCCAATTCGAGCCCTTAAAAGACTACAAGCATCTTTTTAACAAAAATGTATGTAGGTATACATTTATAAGACTGCTATGTGTTACTAATGTTACGTGTCTATTCATCAAGAGTCGGATAATGATAAAATGATTTTACCACAATTTAAGAATTATTAAAGGACAGATGCATACAAATATTTCAACTCCGCATTCTTGAATCATGGCAATAGGGCGTTATAGGTAGGATCGTGATAATACACACGAATATCTCAAAATAATATAAAGGCGGTCTGCTAACCGCCTATTCACACATATGTTGTTCACACGAGCCCTGGTGGCCGTGTGGTTCGAATAGTTGCCTGCAACACGAAGATTGCAAGTTCGAATCCCGGCTCTATGAATAAGTTTTTCTGAACTGAAGTACAGTGATTAGTCTCACTACGAGCTTTACGATGAAGGAAACATCAAGTAGAAAACTTGCATACGTATGAGAAGAAATTTAAAGGCAGGCAATTAACATACATACATGTTATATACGTACTTGAGTAACGGCGATGGACTCGCCGACTGTCACGATGCTACCTGTACACCTCTGTCTGCCCCTTCGAGAACCCTTTTGGGAGGACGTGAAGATGAAGATAAAATAATATAAATAAACAATGTCGCTTACCGCCGTCTGTACGCTCTGCAATCCACGAAGACTCGCCCCACCAATTTCTTGTCGCGGCATGCGGGGAGTATGACGCGACTCTATTAATTGTAGTGTGCGTGTGCACTCATAGGTAATCATTGTGTAGGTACCAATAATACTCATACATTAGTGGAAGGTTGCACACTGACACTATAAACTATAGGGTGCATATTATTTGTGGGACCCGTCTTCGTGGATGGCGCTATCTATAACTAATAAATTGATATATATAGTGATTTAATGTACTGTAATATTATACTATCCAAGGAGGCGGAGCAGTGATGGTATTTGTATGTGAATTAAACGCGGGTAAGGCTGCGGGGAGAAACTAGTAAACTAATAATGAGGTTTCTTATAATTTTTTAAATATTATCTAAATAGTATCACTTCCGAGTGTTGAAACTATCGTTATTAAAGTTATAATCATATTATTATAAGAATTGGCAGTTTTAGTCTAAACATGTTTACTGTCTTTTATTTTCTATTTAAAAAAAAAACAAAAGACAACTATCTTACTTCTCTAATTGAATAACATTTTAAATACATGCGATTAAATAACCTAAGCTTAGAGTAAACCTAACAACACTGACGCAGTTCCCCTCTCATCCATAATAAGGTAAAGCAGATAATTATCCTCAGTAATGTCTTCAACAATCCCGTAAAACATACTACCATCATTTACGTATGTTATATCAGAAGTCTACTACTTATACAGTTAAGTATACCGAGCAAGCGAGTCACCTCTTAGACACAATTTTTTAAACGTTATCACACCACACTGGATGCAAATATTTCTTTATCACTTGACCCATTATCTTGTTCATGTGTTGTGTTTATGTTACGACAGTTGTCCTCAAGTGCGAAGATAGATCGCTGGTTTTCCCTCCTACCGACCGACATGCCGGCGTTGTCACGTCCGGAGAGTGGGTTCGTTTCCGGAGTGGAAGACGGAAACGACGCAGCTACTTTGGCAGAAGCCAAGCACCTACTCATGCAATTAGGCGCTAAGAAGAAACGTCGGCTGCTTCCTATACGTTTCACCAGACGAAAGTTCTTAGTAAACAAACATACTTTGCTTTAGAGATAGATAATAAGCCTATTCAAAAGGTCTGTAATACGTTTATATTATGTAAGGTTGGTTTCGAAGAGTTTGTAGTCACAGAGCCTGAAAGCATTGAGCCCTCGATACGCTTTATCTGTAATGGACCAATGCCACAATAAATATATTACGAAGCTATCTACTCCCAGGTCGGTTCGGATTGCGTCTAATCCGGCCCTGGTGAAATTTCGCTTCTAACATTAGTCGAGATTGAGGCTCTATACAATAAGCGCTATGACATTGATCATTGTAGGCGCTACAAAAGCAGGCTTGATGTGTATTTCGTAAATTTTAAGATATTTATCTGTAAACCGTGGTTGTATAAGTAAACTTAATACTGCACATTCATCCTCGGTCCTCTGTATCAATGAGTTGTTTTCAACTGAGCACTGTTTTAATATAACACCAGCTTTTGGTGAAAGAAAACATCGCGAGAAAATATCGATATAGTTAACCATATCGAGATACATTTCGGTGCTAACGTGAC
Source organism: Drepana arcuata (assembly GCA_016069955.1). Lineage (NCBI taxonomy): Eukaryota > Metazoa > Arthropoda > Insecta > Lepidoptera > Drepanidae > Drepana > Drepana arcuata. Next base: position 18,077 of record JACCPG010000279.1, read on the forward strand.
CGTTAGCATCATCATCATGATGTACTACCGTAATTTTACGTGTGTTACTAGTTCTATGGAAATACATACGTATTCCGTAAAACTAGTAAACATGCATTCGGCAAAATCAGGGTATAGTTAAACGTATTTCTACCCTTTATTATCCCAGCTAGAGGAAAAAATTATAAATAAAACAAATAAAATACATGATTGTAACAACAAGTAATTTGAGGTAATGTAATGAGAACCCAACAATATAAATGTTGGAAAATCGCGAAAACCACAGGGCCAAAGAGAAGCCGCAACATGCAATTCATTAAGGCTCCTCGTTTAAGACGTGAGGATGTGCTTCCTCTGCAATTCATAAAGTTTCTAATGCAAGTTTGAGTTGTTTAAATACCAAGAAATCGCCTGTTAACACTTGCCGTATCCGCCCTACATATTTTTTCTTGGTACTAAGTGGGCAATGTTGCGCGATCGTTAAGACTCGTTAGCACACACCGAAATACTCGCCAAGTGCCTACAATTAATTAAATAGTCTATTCATCGTTCTTTGGTGATTGTTAAAACTGTTAACAAACTGTTAAATGATTATTTCCGATTTCGAAATGGGACAAGTCAAACGCAGGACCAAATACTGATGGTATCTCGATCAACAACGAGACTGAAGACTGAGTAACGTGGTATGTATTAGAAATAGTAAGTTGACACTTTTGGTCAACATTCTCATATTAAGTTTAGTGCAATTATATTAATTACTTTAGTTTTTCGTATTGATATTTAAGCTAATTCACATTGTTATAATAATTAAAATGAGAGCTGTGGTCGTCGAGTGGATCTTTGCCTGCAACGCTAAGGTAACAAGCTCAAGAGCCAATTGTTCGAATAAGGTTTTGCAGAACTTAAGTACGGTGATTACTCACACCGTAAGCTTTAGGGTGAAGGAAATCATCGCGACGAAACCTACATACGTGTCAGATGAATTCAAATACGTATATGTTTCTGGCGAATAGAGGGTGTTACACTTTTGCCTATCCCTTGCGAAAAGGCGCAAAGATATGACGATAAAAATATCACACCCTGCTGCTTCATTACTCTGGTGCTTTTCATCATAACAGGTAATGTTATTATAGTTGCTAAATAATGATCTCAACGCTTTATGGATTCATACAGTCTCAAATATTAGGGTTCTATATACGTGCAACATTATCGGACAAATAAATATGTAGTTATTAATATAGCATCAGACCATTCGCCTTAGAAGTTAACAAGTGTAAGTTATGACTTAGAATATACAGATCAAAGTTAATATACATACTTTAGTTTAGATATAAAGAGGGTCTTCTCAACTACAAAAATATGTAATAAGTGCCGTTTGAAGCCCGCTGACTTGTGAGTGAGATTTGTAACACTTTACGGTGAAGAAAAACAACGATGAGAAATGTGATAAAATACGTGCATCCGAGAATTAATTTCGTGTGTGGAGCTGTGCGCGAGGATTCGGATGACAAATTCGCCGTCTGTCATGCTGGCACCTACTTATGCAAAAGGCAAAGAAGGCGTAAAGCGGACATAAACTAATTAGCTACACTTGTGCACTCTTTCGGTGACCCGTGTGTATGGCTTGAAGATAAATAAATAAATAAACTGACAAAAATATAGGTTAACCTTATCCATATTAAGAAATGCTCATTCTCGCTCTGTCGTGGTAACCCTAGGGCAGGAAGAGAAGCCATGACCTGCATTTTGCTTTTTGAATATACATATATTCTTCATAATTATATACTTCCTAATTATAAAGTAATATTTACTATATAAACGTTCCCTTAACCGAGGTAAAGGACAAGCGCACTATCAAATTGAGCCTGTTCGCGACTTAATATGCTATGATAGTTGACCAACTACTGCATAGTACCAGATGTACTTTTAAGTTGACTTTCCTATGCCATGAAATTGGGATACCTTAGTGACAATTACTCGTAAATTCATAAAGGTAATTTGAATGAGGTTCAATATCATGAAAGAAAGAAACGTGCATTTGTAGCGTAGTTAATTTAGATTGTCGATAGGCTAATTTTACGTAAGGCTAGGTATAAAGTATGTTTAATGGCTACCAAATATGCTAAAACAACGTATGATATCAAACAATTGGCGTGTTGAATATAAACAAGGCTGACGTTTTATACATTAAGCTCACACTAATCCAGGTGATTGTATAATTCATTTTGCAAATGAAATTAGTGACTATATTCCAGTGCCATATTCTCATATTCTGGTAACTTGCATTCCATTCGGTTTATAGTTAACTCGATTTTTTCATAAGCCCTAAAATAATACTAAAAATTTTCTACTATATTATCATAAACTTAAGTTCTAAGCCACATTCCTAAAAAAATATAATAACGACCTGTTTTTTTTTGTAAAAATAATATGCATGTAAGACATACCTTTATTTTTAATAAAAGCAGGTGCTTCTACTAAAGAACTGAACTGAAAATCACTATTGTTGAATATTGTGCAACTTAAGAGCTAAGTAATGAACTAAAAACCCTTGAGGAATACGATCACGGTCCGTCCGAGACCTGTTTACCTAGTACACACGGAGGAGTGAAGTGCAGGATCGAGATATGTATGTGAATAAAAGTGGGATGAGACCTCGCTCAATGTAACTTTTTAGACTTGTTTGAGTTTTGTGACTTATTTGAGAGTGTTTGCGGGTTAACACCCCCTGTTTACAGTGCTTTTTATCTATGTCGCCTTCTTTAGTTTATAATCTGACATGTATTACAATTAGATCGTTGAGATACGTAGGTATAGTATAAGTACACAGCTTTCAGACGCTGAGTAGGTTAAACTTTTGTAAACTTGCTCTTTGCGATATTCCTATAAATACGAACGGAACCCAAAGTCGGTAATCTTGTTGACTAGAAAAAGTAACAGGTATATTTAAGTCTGAGTTTAACTAAGACAGCTTACACTAACGCATTTGCATATTTGATAGGGCACTTAGATTAAATAATATATGAGTTCATCTCTTGCGATTTCTTTTTCTTACATTTTAGTTTAATTTCATTTCATAAATCAAGGTTTTATATTTGTCGTGCATCTACATCTAATAAACACTTGTCAATATTCTTCTCAGTTTTCTAACGTGGTGCACGGTTTTCAAAGATGCTCGCCGTTAATTCATGCTTATCAGGGAAGCTTACCTATTCTACTTATTTTCAACAAGATTGCTTGTTCTTGCTAGAACGTTATTTGTTCATGTACTTACATAAATATATTATTTAATTCTCTATGTATCTTGTTATAAGTAATGAACAATATTTATGTTAAAATATATTATACAAAAATGCATTTTACTAGTAATGTTATAAGTATTTTAATGGTAGAGTGATTGTATGACTGACAATTTGATACACTTGTGTTCTTTGGATTATAATTTGCATTTTTTACTTAAAATAAATATTAAAAATATATGATAAAAAAATAATTGGTCATTTTGGACAGTTTTTTTTCTCAGCTTCGTCAACATTGCTATCCAGCGTGGCAATGGTGCTAGTATTTTTGGCACATTGCCGCGGGATACCGATTTGGGACAAATATTGTATCTGTAAGTAGTTACTTATTGTAACAAATTTTTTTATTATTATTTTATAATGGGTACCCACCCATAAGGGTGGTTACACCCACAAGTTATTACCAATACACAACAAAGTTATAAGCTTACGCTGCAGCTTGTTTTATATTATTAAGGCTCTCCTACGTGGGCGAGGCCGTACAAATATCGGAGCCTTCGATTTTCAAGACGGACTAACATTCATACTCGTATTTGCTACGTTCAAATATAATTACGACAAGGCCCTTCGGAATTATTCCAGACAAATTAAGATTTCACACAAAAAATACGTTTACAGTAGTAATAAAAATGCGGGTCTCGTGTGATTCATGGAGTATTGAAAATATGACCGTTAGTTATATTATAGCATACTGGTTCTATTCTATTCTGTCAGCTTAACCAATGAGCGACTCGGTATGGTCATATATAAAGTGAGGTATGTTTTTTTTTTATATACCACTTGGGTGGCAAACAAGCATGCGGTCCGCCTGATGGCCACCAGGGGTATCACTCGCGCATTGCCAACCCTGCAGGAATCTTTTCACACCCTTCTTGAAGAACTCCATGCTGTACTCTACAGAGAAAACCTCAACGGGGAGCTCATTCCACAGCCTGAGCGTTCGCGGAAGAAAACTCCTTTGGAAGCGCACAGTGCGAGACCTTTATGGTTCCAAGGTATTGGGATGAATTCCCCGTCGATGGCGAGAGGTGCGGTGGTAGAGGGTGGAAGTGGGCATCATGTCGAACAATTCTGCAGAACACTCCCCTAGATAGAGAACTCCCGAAGAAGTAGGTAGAAAAACAGCGAGTATGAGGTGATGCTGGTAGAATACAAATACATTTGGAAACGTAATCGATTTATATTAGAGAACCTTCATTATTAAACAACAGATTCTCTAACAAAACCCAGTTTTCTCAATGTTTCGTCCGCTTACACAATAGGTACGCTATTACAAACACTTCGAGTGTTGAACAAAAAATAATTATTTACGTTTGTTTGTAAATTGAAATGTAACGGTCGTGATTCGTGACATGAATTATGGAGCCTTCGAATATTCATATAGTACCTATTACTACAGGCAAATAGGTAAATGAGTTTGTAACACAACAATAATATATCGCGAGGAAAGATGATAGGCCTCCTTATACGACGTAACAGCTTCTTTAGAAACATTTTAGAAGGAAAGGTAGAGGGAAGAGAGGAAGGTGGGAGGACCAAGAAGATTAACATACATGATTCCGATCAAAGAAAAAGTGTCTCTCATGAGGTATAGGGAGGTCAATGAGGTCATAAGCAAATGGAAGTGACTACATCAGAGACCCAGCTCTTACATTTTTGGTGATAATGATGAACTTGTGGCTTGTCAAAATAAGTAGGTACGGTAGCTCAACTAGCACTCTCCCGTATGACATGTGAAATGGTTTGTAACATATAAACGAACAATTTTGATAGAGGTAGTTTTAACGGAATCTCCAATTTTTTAATTAGACGATCGCCTTTTAAATTCATATCCATTCTGTTCTTGGAATCGTTCCAGACCCTGAAGGCGACAGTCGACTCATTGGACCACTGAGTTCCCTCCTATACTCATAACTATATCTTGTATAGCCAACAGAGACATATTCTCGTGCGATGTGACAAAAACTATTGGATTGGGGCATTACAGAAGATCACAACCAAAGTAATTTTGATGCCACCGCAGGAACATAACACATGCGGATCAGGATAACGAAAAAGGAACATGAATTTTCAATAGTTCCCTTGAAATAGGGCAAAGTATTCGAGTCTTGGGCAGCTAAAGAAAGGCAGGAAGTCAGCCTTTATTATTAACACAATTATTTAAATAATAATCATGCGAGTAGCTTTAGAACTAGTCTTAATGCATAAATTGATCTTGAATGCAATTGCACTCCTAATAGGGACATATTTTATTTGTGGTCGTGCCCAATTTATGTTGGTTTAAAGTATTATGTGTATAATATATAATATATATATATTATTTTCACAAAGTTATTATAAAGGGAACCTTCCAACGCGTTATATAATACGGTGGCAAATGGCAGTTCGTGACCCATTAATAAACAGTCGAACATCTAATAACATGTTAAACATTTCTGTGATAAACTACAACCTTCGATCAGACATTTTGAATGTAGCTCATGAAGGTCGAATTAATCCGCTGCTACTCCAGGCAGTACTATGATCGGCTACAGTCATCATTACTCCAGAGTACGAGAGGGACAAATGCATTGACTTCCCGTAAATACATACGTATATCCCTCTAATGCACACAAATTAATTATATAGAAATAGCGCACCGTAACACGGCTCGTGGTTCTGCCTTATAATTGCTACTACAGAATACAATACATAGTTTGCAGCACCACGTTTCTCTATAATCATCACATTGTCTTGCTTACCACAGAGATCATAGAATGATTTGAGATATTGAGAATTTTGGCTCTTCCTCGTGGTTCGTCTCCATCCCCTGTTTGAAGATTAATGGGTTTCCTTTAAATCTGATTGTCAATTACCCTGCTCCTGTATCTGTGTAATCGCAAAGTTCTATATTGTATTAAATATATCTAATAATATAGTATAGAACATTTCACTAATAGTTATACTAATATTAGAAGACTATAATCACAGATTATTTTTAATTTTGAATGGATATTAGGTGTGAACACAGTTTATATGGAAACTATCTAGACAGCTGGAAAACAATTATATTAGCAGGCAGTAAAGAACGTCTTAACAAATTGTCGATGCAAAATGCCCTTAAGTTACTTGAATACAACCCTCCGGGCAGTTGCATTGTGCATCATGCAACACATTTTTAAAACAAAACAACGTCGCGAGATCTCTGCTCTCACAACAAGCAATGACAAAGCTCGCCTCTGGAGGAATACTTACTCATCAATATGTAAATTTTAACTCGACGCCCGCCCACAACGATCCCCTCAGGGAGCCACAAATAATATCATCTACTTTCTGTAATACAAATTATAATAAATTGCAGCACACAGACAGACACTGGTATTTCTCGGTTAATCGTGTTTCAGCAACGAAGTAAGGACATTTTTTTACAGTAGGTTCCCGATGATTGTCTTGGGTCCTGTATTGAATGCTCTGTTCCCGTGATGTGGAGGCGTTACATGACGTCATGATCGTTAATTATACAGAAGAAACAAACTTATACACGTCTTCTACGTATGCTGAAACCTTCTTGGCCCTCCTCAATGGGCCCAGGTAAGTAGGTATCGACAAATAGTTGATATTTTTTCTCTGGAAACGATTTACAACAACTTTCATATTAGATCTGAGTTTGCGTCGCATACGGTGGTGTGAAGATAACTTGTTGAATGCCAAATATGTATTTAAAAATAATAAATCTTACATGAAACTGATCAAAAGCTAGATAGTTCAATTAGCTCATAGTACCCGTAGGTATCGTACCCGCACAATACGCCGCACTGACAATGATTATTAAATCAAGTGGGTGTCCACTATGCCGTGTATTCCATCCGGCTATTATGTCTATTGGTGAAGAAATCACCAGAGTGCGATTGAATGAATCATTTTGACCTTTCGTTAATTTAATGAGACCCAGCAATAACACAAGGCTCCTAAAAATATATTTACGGGATTAATTACGTCTTGAAAAAAGGCCAGTTCAAGAATACCCTAAACCGAAGAGCATGTATGAAGAGAATAATGAAAGAGGTCGAAGCGAAAGAAGTATGTAAGGATCGTAGTAAGTGGAAAGAAGTGGTCTCTGCCTACCCCTACGGGAAAGAGGCGTGATTATATGTATGTATGTACGTATGTATGTATTACAAAGGTTCTTCTAATAAATTTAAAATCTTTACTTCAACCAAGTGTTGAATGGAATAATTAAGAGTTACCTATATCATAAGATGTCTAGCTAAGACCCTCGACGGCGATGCTGTCCTCATACGTACACGTCAATTTACCAACTGTAAAGCATGTCGTAAGTTTAGGTACTCAAATACTTCCATACATATTCATCTGTGTTGCGAAAGTGTATCGTTGCGGGAAGGTCTGCGGTTATGTGCAATAAAGGTTATACGACCAAATTAAATGATGACAAATTTTTCTTATAGCTGTTGGTCCATAAGAGGACTTTATGGCTTCTCTAAATGGGCTCTTTAAGTTGCTTTCGATAATGTAAGCTGATTAGAAAACACAAAGAAACACTTGTAATATTAACATTATACAAAATATAAGTAATTAGTTATAGCTGACTGCTCTTAAATATTTCTTTGAATTTAATAATATATATTAGTACGTACGTATAGTATATGTATATAGTACCTATTTATAGTATATATATATATATATAGATTATGGACCTCTATCTATATATTAAGTTCTTTATATACAGTATATCCATGCATATATTTATAGGTAAAAATCATAATGTATATATATTTAATGCACCTATATATTACCAAACCCTACGGGAAGTACGGGTCAATCCTACGGGAAGCTATCAAACATTACTATATCAAGCTCCTATTAGAAGTGGCAACAGAATTCCACCTTTCTTAGAGGCATGTAAAATACAAACCAGTACCTATGTATGTACTAACAAACAAACACTACCTTTATTGAAGAAAAAATCATAATTCCAATTTGCCATATTTCCTATTCCAAAATTCAAAATTGTATGCACCGCTATTACTATAAAATCGATATTGCAAAAACGCGCTATTAATATACAATATTCGCCTTTTGCCGCGTGGAGCGTAGAGCGAAGTTAATACATACTCATGTCTCATACAGTACTCGGCAAGGCGAACCACTGATTGGACGTACGTGTGTAACAAATGGGTCGCGTTTCGAGGCAGCATATATACCATACGTGCCGTTAACTATGTCATAGCAAATAACACTACTAGTGATTGTGAAATATTTCCAGAGAAAGTTTTTACGCGGTGAGTTTTGTTATCAAACTTTATTCCATAAACAGACGTACACATATGCTTAGATAAGTTTCCCCGTCAGCTGTCGCGATCGTGACCTTATTGAACTGCTAATAAACTGCAATTGACTGTTAGCTATAGCGAAAGGGTTCCTATTTAATTAAGGACATTCAACTCTTGTTATATTCCCAAGTTATTAGTATATATGAGAGCATAGATGTATTGCCCTACATTCTACAGCATTCCAATATTGCTATATCACTCGTGTTATCGTAGGTATATAAGAAGTATGTAATAATAAAAAATAGTTGTATAGAGAAGCCACGCCAATGAGGTTTTAGAACGTGACTGCATTATCACAAAAGGCACGTGTCTTATTTTGAATATTATAACATTTTTACAAAACAATATTCGTTTAAAACTGCTCAAGTTAGCAACGCATATGCGGACAAAATTGCTATATGATTGTTAATATTATTGACTACTAGACATGTAGAAAGTGTATAACTATTTAAAAGCAGTGGAATGTATCTAGTAGTCATCCTTCCACGTCGATATACATATATATATATATAAGCACTAGCTGTCCCGCCCAGCTTCGCTTGGGTGAACGTTTGTACTTTAAACATAGCGCCATCAATTTAATACTTACTCAATCCAATCAACAGATATCGCCATGTGTTAGAATCGATTGGAGCTAACAGATAATTGTGACTGCCAAATAATAGACAAATAATTTGCAATAATAGACAGACATATAATATTGGGACTATAAATTGAGATGTAAGCTATCCTATCTTTAAAGTTGGACCAAACTGCACAAAGTGTGCAAATTTTATTAAAATCGGTTAAGTAGTTTAGGAGTCAATCGCGGACAAACAACGTGACGCAATCTATACAAATTAAGTAGTGACGTATTTTATACATATTAAGATATTATATTTATATTAAGATATAAGAATTAATTTACCTATTTGTGATATATATTTAATATCACAAATAGGTAAATTAATTATCTTACCAAACATCTTACAAGTTATATAATAAGTATATAAATACTATCATGTGTTGTATAAATGATCGCTCACAACAACGTACTTCGTTGGGCCTTTATGTATTTGTAAATGTGAACATCGACCTCACAGAGCACACTGTGCTTGCATCCCAGGCTCAATGACGTGATGACCTTAAGTTGAAAGAGAGATGTATGAAAAAGCTCTTGTACTTATTAACGGAACAGATTTACATATGTTTTTCATTACAACTAGGTACCAATAGAAAATAATAACCACGGAAGAACTTTTTCGTTCTTAATCAACAGGGAGTAAAAAGATTTACTTTTTAAATTCATGCCATATTAACAGCACTCCGCCTGCGTTCAGGTCATATTTTACCGAATAAATTCGCTTTTTTAATGAAAAAGATACATGTAACGTCTGTGACGATTTATATCACATCCTGATGGAATGTTAGCAGAACAAAGATGTCAGAAGAACTGTAATTGGATGTAGCCAGTATGTAAGTCTGTGTAACAGCATCCTGGCGAACCCTAATTCTGATGAAATAAGAGGTTTATTAAAGTTATATAAGCGTAGATTTGAATAACTTGTACATTAAGGTGACCTCACGGTGTGGCATAGTCGCTGTGCGACAAAACTCCTTAAATAAAGAGAAAAAACAATATTTAGACGTAATAAATAGTATTAGTGTATCACTTTTTCATCCATTAAATCATATCTGGCATGGTCCAGCGGTAAAGACGCCTGGCTTAGCTGTCAGGAGACCCGGGTTCGAATCCCGGTGCCAGAGTGCCCCTTCGGGGGCTGGAGTGTTTTTGTCGATGTTTAATATAAAAGCTACTCGCATGATTATTATTTAAATAATTGTGTTAATAATAAAGGCTTACTTCCTGCTTTTCTTTAGCTGCCCAAGACTCGAATACTTTGCCCTATTTCAAGGGAACTATTGAAAATTCATGTTCCTTTTTCGTTATCCTGATCCGGATGTGTTATGTTCCTGCGGTGGCATCAAAATGACTTTGCCATGAGATGTAATGCCCCAATCCAACAGTTTTTGTTACATCGCAATCGGTTCACTCTATCAAAAGATATTAGATAGTATTAATTTTAAGTGGGTGTGTGGGCCTATACACCTCTGCCTACCCCTTCAGAGATCCTTATGGGAAGGCGTGAGGATATATAATGTTATTTATGAATTTTAGTATACTCACGCACGCAATTCAGTTACATATTCGATAGATGGCGTTGTGAGTGTCCCGCATTGTTTTGAAAAAAGTTGTCTAGAAGTTTATTGTTCTAAAAATTCGTCGAAAAATGTGTACACATTGTTTTGATCAGTATTTTTAAGGAACGAAATTTAATCGAGTACGTAGATATAGTTCCAAAGGTTGTGCTTTCTATTCATTTGTATCGTGACACGTAGATACGGACGATTTGAATTTATTCAAGCCCAAAAACTACTATTTAATACTTGAAAAGCCTTTCCGACTCCCCGTTGTTAAAAAATCGTAACTAAATAGTTTTACGGTAATTTGTAAGGTGTTGGTTTTCAACTAACATTTTTGATTGAATTTATTTATTTGATTGGTTTGATATTTTCTTGTAAATGCCTTTTAGAAAAAAAAACAAACCATTGGCTGCGTAGCCGAAAAGTATGAGACTGAGTAGGTCTCAGGAATCTGAAGAAGATCGTGAAGCGCGGTTATGGGCTGACCGGCGTGGTGGTTTACCACGCACTCTCACGTGAATCTGAAACTTTCACGGAAAGGGAGAACGCTTAAAATCGCAAAGAACAAATGACCAGGACTTTGGGCTCCCAAGAGAGCATCAGCAAAAAAAAAAACTTTAGTTATCAGCTGATCGAGAGCATCACACCCTCTCACGCGAGAATAGGTCCCTGTTGGCTATACAAGATATAGTTATGAGTATAGGAGGAAACCCGATCAGGTAGTATGGCTTGCCAACACCGACAGTTGATGGGGCAAATAAAAAGAGAATATGCAGGTGTTTCTGTGTTGACTTCAGGCACACACCGATGAAATAGGTGTCTGTTTGAAGCTCTGTTTTATGGTGTAGTAGGTACTTTATCGACCCATTTGAGCTTTAATATGCTAACACATTTAGAAGGCAATACTAACGCGCAATACTTCTAAAATTTACTGATAAATTTGTTTATATCCCACTGATTATATAAAAGAGATTTTTTTCTACCAGTTCAACCTTAATTTACGTGTCGTAAGGGCCTTAATTAATCTATACTAATATTATAAAGCTGAAGAGTTTGTTTGTTTGAACGCGCTAATCTCAGGAACTACTGGTTGGAATGGAATTTTTTTTTTATGTTGGATAGTCCATTTCTCTAGGAAGGCTTTTAGACTATATAAAATCACGCTACGACTAAGAGGAGCGAAGCATAAATGAAAAATGTTACAAGAACGGGAAAAATTAATCCTTTTTGAGAGCTTCCGTTGCGTGCGCTGTGTAAAAGGTTTAAGTTACGAAAATATAATGTATCAGGGAATTGTTCCTCTTTAAAAGTACTAAAAAAAAGTCCGCTACAGCATATGTCTATCTTTTAAGATTGATTCACTATAACCTTTTTTATAGTGATGCTCTCTTGGGAGCCCAAAGTCCTGGTCATTTGTTCTTTGCGATTTTAAGCGTTCTCCCTTTCCGTGAAAGCTTCAGATTCACGTGAGAGTGCGTGGTAAACCACCACGCCGGTCAGCCCATAACCGCGCTTCACGATCTTCTTCAGATTCCTGAGACCTACTCAGTCTCATACTTTTCGGCTACGCAGCCAATGGTTTGTTTTTTTTTCTAAAAGGCATTTACAAGAAAATATCAAACCAATCAAATAAATAAATTCAATCAAAAATGTTAGTTGAAAACCAACACCTTACAAATTACCGTAAAACTATTTAGTTACGATTTTTTAACAACGGGGAGTCGGAAAGGCTTTTCAAGTATTAAATAGTAGTTTTTGGGCTTGAATAAATTCAAATCGTCCGTATCTACGTGTCACGATACAAATGAATAGAAAGCACAACCTTTGGAACTATATCTACGTACTCGATTAAATTTCGTTCCTTAAAAATACTGATCAAAACAATGTGTACACATTTTTCGACGAATTTTTAGAACAATAAACTTCTAGACAACTTTTTTCAAAACAATGCGGGACACTCACAACGCCATCTATCGAATATGTAACTGAATTGCGTGCGTGAGTATACTAAAATTCATAAATAACATTATATATCCTCACGCCTTCCCATAAGGATCTCTGAAGGGGTAGGCAGAGGTGTATAGGCCCACACACCCACTTAAAATTAATACTACTATCTAATATCTTTTGATAGAGTGAACCGATTGCGATGTAACAAAAACTGTTGGATTGGGGCATTACATCTCATGGCAAAGTCATTTTGATGCCACCGCAGGAACATAACACATCCGGATCAGGATAACGAAAAAGGAACATGAATTTTCAATAGTTCCCTTGAAATAGGGCAAAGTATTCGAGTCTTGGGCAGCTAAAGAAAAGCAGGAAGTAAGCCTTTATTATTAACACAATTATTTAAATAATAATCATGCGAGTAGCTTTTATATTAAACATCGACAAAAACACTCCAGCCCCCGAAGGGGCACTCTGGCACCGGGATTCGAACCCGGGTCTCCTGACAGCTAAGCCAGGCGTCTTTACCGCTGGACCATGCCAGATATGGTTTAATGGATGAAAAAGTGATACACTAATACTATTTATTACGTCTAAATATTGTTTTTTCTCTTTATTTAAGGAGTTTTATCGCACAGCGACTATGCCACACCGTGAGGTCACCTTAATGTACAAGTTATTCAAATCTACGCTTATATAACTTTAATAAACCTCTTATTTCATCAGAATTAGGGTTCGCCAGGATGCTGTTACACAGACTTACATACTGGCTACATCCAATTACAGTTCTTCTGACATCTTTGTTCTGCTAACATTCCATATGTATTGCAGTTGGGAGAGGGAACCTTTTTCATTAAAAAAGCGAATTTATTCGCTGGAATATGATCTGAACGCAGGCGGAGTGCTGTTAATATGGAATATATGTATTTTATAATTTTTGGATGAACTAGTCTTAATGCATAAATTGATCTTGAATGCAATTGCACTCCTATTATGGACATAGTTTATTTGTGATCGTACCCAATTTAAGTTGGTTTAAAGTATTATATATGTATAAAACCTATATAATTATTATTTGAAATATAGATAGGACTGTAGGAGTGGGTTACATCACTCTTTTTTTTGTATTTGCTTAAATATATTTAATGAGATCAACTAAATAAAAATAAAAGTAACGCATAATATAAGATTATATTCTGCAGTCCAAATTCGTTAGCAAATTATAAATTCTAGCCGTGATGGCCGAGTGGTTCGAGAAGTTGCTTGCGACCATTGATATATATGCTTGCGACACAAAGATCGCAAGTTCAAATACCTACTGTACAAATGAGTTTTTCTGAACTTAAGTACATGGATTAGTCACACCGCGATCTTTACGGTGAAGGGACATATCGAGAGGAAAAATAACATATCTACATCTGAGAAGCAATTCAAAGGCGTACGTATGTATACTCGTGCTTGAGTAACAGACTACTGACTAATGGCTTAAGCGATGGACTCACCATCTGTAACGTGAGCACCATAGATTAGGGAAGTATTATATGTTGGCACCTAAAATATATTTCTGGCGGAAAGTGGGTGTAGGGGTACTACCTATACACATCTGCCTATCTGTTGTTCCTTGTTGACTCATAAGAAATACAACATTCTCACAGGTATCCAACCTGGCACCAATAACGAAAAAACCTGGCGCCGGTCTCACAGGAAAAAGTGGGACCGGACTGACCGGCAACAGCTCCGGTGGGAAAACTGGAGGGTCTGTTTTAGGGGGGAAATCATCCGCTGGATATTCTTCCGGGGGGAAATCTGGTAGTTCTGGATATAGCAGCTTAGTAGGAAAAAGCTCCAGCGGGAGTCCTTCATCCAGCAAAAGCTACTTCACGCCAACTTACTCGTCACCCAAAAACGACAAGTCGTCAACGGGCTTTGGTATTATCTGGTTACCAACAAGGAAGCATAACAGGAAAAAAGATGTGGTTTTTAACCCTCGTGGACCAGAGCGACGCAGAGAAAAGTTGGATAGATCTCCTTCTATGTATAACTTGTAAGTATTCACTTTCCTCAATAGTGTTAGATCATCACGATATTCCACAAAGGATTCCAAGGGGGTCGGTAAGAGACTGATAACATCCCCTTTTTGTCCGATAAATATGGAACAAACGTAATCGTAACTTATTACAAAATTAAAATGATTTATGTCATATTTATTTCAGTATATTCGCTACGTTTGCCCGATTTCAATTGCATTAATCGTGCAATTTTACAATGGCACAATTCTAAAATTTTTAAGCAGACGAAGCGAATGAATTGCACATCTAGAGTATTGAGTATATTTTGGTTTTCAAATAAAATTAGTTATTTTTTTAGAATCACACAGTACTACTATTTATTCTTCGTTAAGTTGTCGGAACCGTATTGTACGACGATTATTTTACCCGTATAAATATTGCAATATATACGATCTCATCACCGTGACTGTACCAACCATAGTATGTACTCTGTACATCACAGACTTCAACGATTCTTAAACGACATGATCTTCAAAGCTTTTAGAATCCGAGAGATTATAATAGAGTATAAATTACATACCAATGAGATTCAAATTTCCCGCTATACATTACGCTAAGTTTATTCCAGAGAAGAAATATTAAAGTCACTAGCATAATATTTCCATTTATGTAAACATTATTGTGGGATGGCATTTTTACAATAAATATATTACTCAATTTAAATAAAACAATACAATAAAAACCAAATGTTACAACTTGACTTATTACATGGTACTTACTTATAAAAAGATTTAAAAGACCAAGACCCTGTAAAAATTTATTGTTATATAGTTTTCAAGCCCTTCATATACATTTTATAAAGAAAAAATAATATTTTAACCGTAATCCAAAATATTATTTAAAACAGTTTTAACACCATAGGCCGTATAAACCGAAATATGAGGTTGTAAGTAACTTCTAATGCTAAGCTAAGTTATTATACGTGCGACTTACTCTGGAACGTTTTTAAGGTAAACAAGGAGGTGAGGTGACTTAAATAAGCTCGCTCGGTCATTTCTAAACCAAAAGAGCTTTCTTTGTTAGGCTGCGAACTTCATATACATATCTTAGAACTATATTAATATAAACATAAATAATTCATAGTGAGTGAGAAATAACTGTAAATTGTTACTCATAAAGAATATCCCCTTCAATAATTACTCTGTTCATAAAAACTCGAAACTCTTTGGTAATTGGTTATTTTGGCTATTTTAAAATGCAAGAAAACAATAATTTTGAAACAATCGTTAGCACATGGCGTCGTTTGTCCGGGGAACAAATAGAAACAGCTATCGTAAGGTGAACTTCACAATGTTAATACCAACAGTAATTTAATTTCAGTTTCATTTTATGTACCATTGTTTACGTTATCTTTGTGTATTGTTTTGTGACCGAGAAGATCCGCAAGAGTTGAAATTTGAGCTATAGATCCGTAGGTACATTTCAGCAGGATGTGGACTCACTCAATACATACAATCTTTCAATATCATAGCCATGTTCAACAAGCTTGTACTTCATGTATTTTTTTATTAATAATACCTCAAATTCTTCTGTTTCAAAGCATGTCTGGCGATTCATCTGAAAACAATCCATACAAGAAAAAGGAAGAAGAAACAGACTTATTAGTTGCTGATCGTGGAAAAGCTGTTCTGCCAACTGTAGCCACAGCAAGTAGTGCTCCTGATGTTCCACCAGAGAATACAGCATCAACAAACCCAGAAGAAAAGCAAGAATTCATTCGAAGAGATAAAGAAGAGTCCCGAGTAAGTTATAACTATAAATGTCAACATCTTAATATTATACAAAACAGCACTCAGCCACCCACTAATGGCACTCAAATGCTCATAGGTATCCTGCCCTGATCCTCATAGTTGTACTATATGACCGATGACACCAAAAAGTGTAAGATCAAATAACTATGGAATACCAATTCACATTAACAATACTACCCTACATTTGTAGATTTACAAAACACCATTGTTTTATCATCATCAATGTAGTAATATAAAAATGTATTTTTTAGGAAGCAGCTGGTGACACAAATGAGAAGGATATCAAGAAAGACAATGACTATCTTGACAATGATCTAAAGCCCTCTGAAAACAAATGGGATAAAGACAAGTTTGGAGATAAGGTAGATAGTGTATATCTGAGACCTCCCCCTGCCCACAAGTCTCGTTCTGCCACATCAACACAAGCAGAGGAGGAGGATTGTGGCATTAAGTGCCTCTACTATACTCTCCAATGCTGTGACTGTGTTCTCCAGTAGTTTGCCATAAATTCTTATCCCCCATTAATTGATTCTAGTTTTCATATGAATTTAGTAATGGGTGTTGCATTATAAGTTTGAGATATTATTTAGCTATATTTGTTATAATTTATTTGATAACTTTCTTAAATCTTAGAGCCATCAAAATAAATTGTATATTCTTACTTAAGTGGAATATGTCTTTGGTCAATATTTCAAATGTCCAATTATTTGTAAAATTTTCTACTATTCCATTAAATTAACACAAAAATGTAAACATTCCATGACATCCCATACAAACGCATATACCATGTGGTAAGTAAGATATTATATATTTTTTACGATGGTATATTATATTTTGATATGAAGTAAGTGATATTTACATAGATTTTATAACAAAAAGTACTGGCGCTCTATACTCTCTGCCTACCCCGTTAGGGACTTGGCGTGATGATATGTATGTATGTATGTAAGTAATGGACTTAGTTATTACGATTTCGACGATGGAAATTAATGTCCTACATTGTAATGTAATAATATACTCAAAAAAATTGTGCATTAAAAATGGTTGTTCTATGTCATAATGTATTTGTAAACAAGACGTGAGTTGTGATCTTACATGAATGTTGGCCTAGCGAACATGTATTTACTAAATCAAAAACATTTTGCAAAATTTTCATGCACCAAAATACAGTATTTTGATAGTTATTTTGTATTTGTATGTAAATTAATGGTGCTTCTTGATTCTCCAAAAGTATATGACTCATATTATTTTATTGCCAATTGCCAACTATTCTTAAGTTCTTTAGAATAAAAATTTTGCCCAGAGTGAAAATTTGTAGCTTTACCTTTTATGATACTTTACTTTTATGTGCAACTATAATATATTAAGCAACTAGACTGCAAAAAACTTGTGTACATTGATTTAGATTTGTATCTTTATATTGTAGTGTAAACAAACTATTCAATAAAGTTTTTCACATATGAAATGTTTTTAATTTTTGTTGTTTAAAAATTATGTGAATACTGGAAATAGGCTGACCTAATGTTATTGGAATCTTGTTAATACCTCAAATTTATGCAGCTAGGAACACTTGCGAAAAGTACAATGGAAACCCGGGAAATAAAAGGCATATTTTATTAATAGTCTATTTTATTACAACAAGATATAATAGCTGTTCCGGTAAATACTCTTAGAAATATAAATGCAGAATTCTGAAACGATTAATTAATACACTGCTTTAAAACGTACCTAATTATTCAATATATATATATATATATATATATATATATATATTTATGTCAGGAACAGTCAGCGTCAGATAGTTTAGCATCAACCAACCTCACTTATTTGGTACGTTTTTTGTTTTTGTGAAACAGTGCAGGAAAATGTGTGGTATGGCGGAAGAAAGGAAAAAATCTAAATTAGTGCAGTCGCAGACAAGTGCTATCAATTATTTGTCATAATAATATTCGCCAACTTGTCGTAAATAATTCGTTACAGAATACAATATTTTTGCGGCATTAATTGTTGACTGAGAATTGTGAGTGATCTCAAATATACTTCCCATCAGAATCATCATAATTTTCTGATGAAAAGTGTATTCGATCATGGACCGCGTGGTCGAACATTAAATTATTATCTTGGATTTTTTACTGCTACTGTTATCTAACACTGACTTTACACCTTTTTAATCGGAAATAATTCTAACCAAATATAACTCTCTCCTGGATCGAAGTATGCATTGTTAGTTTTGACATTAACGGAATAAATAACAGTGACTCATTGTCACAAATAATAAAATGTACATAAAAAGATATGGTAGTGTAAACAATAATGCACGAGACCAAAATCTGTCATTCATTATGAATAGTAACTAATGTAATGGCAAAGCATTATTGCTATAATTTGTAATTACTGTATTTAACATCGATTACAGCTAATTGAGACAAACATTGAAATTGTAAATAGTGAATTTGGTAATACATATTGCTTTTTAGTTTTTACATTAAGTAAAATTAATATTAAGACAAATTTTCTAATTATACTTTTGCCTTACCTGTACAATTGCGAAATATTATACATATCTTACGCTATTATATGCTATTAACTTATGTATTTTACTGTTTTATACAAAATATTATATTTCAATTAAAGTGGGGTACTTACTGAAACAGAATATCTATATAGTGCCGATTATCCAAGAATATACTATGAATACGAAATAACCCAATAAAAAAATAAAACGATTAATTTAGTGTACAATAAATAATTTTTTAAGTTGAATCCTTTGTTCCAACAATTTCAAGCCATAAATATACCAACTATCATATATAATTTAGCTAAAACATTTTTGGTTTATTTTTACGTAAGTATTTAAATAACACAATCATTAACAATATCTAATTATATTAATTTTAAATTTACAGGATCGAAATCAAGCCAAATATGTAAATACGATTTACCGTTAAGTATAGGTACAAAAATGGTATCATAAATATACAGGTTAACAAAAAAATACCGGTTTTAGAAGTTGTAGTATGCTGTGAGTATACCAATTAAACATATTGCTCCAAAGATAACAGAAGACTGCGGACAACGGTTAAACGGAGTAATATTTACTCCACTCAATAATAGTTGCTTCCTTTTATTGTTTTAGGTTGTCAAATGGGGCTAATTGAGAAACTGACCCATTAGCTGAGGCAACCTATATAACCATATTGATAAAATTAATAAGTCCATAAGATATATGGATCGAGTGAAGATAATAAGTTTATTATGAATGTACATATTCACAATCACATCTTTTAACTTATAATTCAAATTAAATAATTTTCTGCGATTTTTAGTAGTCATTCTAAGGTTATAGAACTGCATTTTGTACATCTAGTATTAAGTCAACATTTTTGGGGTTTGTTCCTCATGCGAAGGACTTAAAGGTTTAAAGACTGCTGCAAGTGTAGATCCGAATTTCTTTAAAAGCAGTCTTTCATATTTGGGTGGCACTTTGCTTCATGATTGCCATGGAAATTCTTGTTGTGCTGTCAAATTGCGTTCATTTATTGTTATATTATATTATATATAAATATATATTATATATTGATAAGCAAACCCCTAAAAATATGTCTAATATACTACATGAACTATTTTCATAAATCACTAACGAAAAAAGAAAAAAAGCAAAAACACACATTAAACCAATAAACTTAATGATTTTCTTTAAACATTAAATACAAAATCAGGACATGCGTAATTTTGTACGCTTAGCCTGAACAAAGTTCGATTGTGTTTGAGTGGACGCCGTGTGAGCTCTTTAGACGATCCGTCACGTCTAGCGCTCGGTTTAACCCACCATCACCAACTCACCATTCACCAACCTGAGCGCTAAACGCTGCTAAGGCGATCTATTACTATCGACTATAGTTCGAGTGTGTAAACAGATCGATAAAATATACGTGACAATATCAGTTACTTAAATTAATATGTTATCTCTCATTTATCCGTTAGGATCTTATTGCTACGTATACGCATAGGATGTTATTACTATAATGTATATTACATTAAAAATAGTCTACATTGAAGAATACTATTGCATAGTATAGGGTCTTATAGATTACTTAAAGTACAACATTACATAAGTTAAACCTCTTTAGGACGTGCTTATAATATTGCTTGATAGTTATCAATCTCATTTCGTATTCTTGTAAGTACGGTAAGAAGGCAATCTATTTCATCGAAGATAAAGATTATAGACATATATTGATAGATAATATACTAGCTATAATGAAAATTTATCACGTATTAATTTCCTGTTTTGTGCATTTTATTACAAAACGTAAATATGTTTATATACTGCCTAGTAAAATTGACACTGAAAATCAAGCTATGGTCCAACGCCAAATAAGGCAAGTACTACTTCGCATAAATTGTGAGATCGTATCTCAATATTATTGGATAAAACTGTTTAATTCGATGTATGGGAAAGACTATGTTCTGATTTGGACTATGAATTTTTGCATGTACCTTAAATATTAAGTATATGTGAGGCGTTAAAATCGGGTATGACCGTAATTGTCGAGTGGTTTAGATGTGTACTGCATAGTCAAGATTGCAGGTTCAAACCTAGTGGTTGATTTCAATGAGTTTTGCTTACCGAGAAGAGGTGTAGCAATTATCATCAGATATAGGTCATGTTCTCAATCTGGATATTCTAATGACGTAAGAAACGGATAGATTTAAAAAGGTAATTGTCAAAAACCACCAAAGTTCGAACATGCAATCCAAACTTGTCAGATCACTATTTAGACCACTCGGCGATCACAACTGAATATATAAAACAATCCTTTAAAGATACTGCAATTAAATTAACATCAATCTTGCTTTAACACAAACCTTTATATGTATATGCTAAGTACTAGCTATGTGTAGACGAAAATCGTATATAACGCTAGTAGTGTCCCGCAGTTTCACCGGTGTAATTATTGCATTTCATTGCTTAATTGTATCCTTGGAATAAAACCAGATCATCCAGATCCAGAACCAGATCTATCAAATTCTGTGCCAAATTTCACCCTAATACCGTTGAGCATTGCACTGCAAAGCAGTGACTGTGTCTGAAAGGGGAACAACCAGCCTCACAAACTTCCGCATTTTTATAATATTAGGGAGAAATGCGAAAATTTGTTTGTAACCCTTTCATGTCTTTACTATTGAACCGATTACTGTAGCTTTTATATACAAGTTGCCAGTGAAAAGGATATATAATACCTATTATCGTAAAAATAATATGGTCTCCGTGGGATTAAAGTCATTTAACTGCGTGTACCACTGAAGGCGCTGCTAGTAGAACAAAATTTTCGTCCACACAATAAAGCTGATTACGATTTTTGGAAACGTCATCTAACTCCAACTACAACACAGCACTAATCATATGAGTTTATTACACCGTTCAGTATACTTTTGAAGAGTATTAATATAAATTTTATGCCAGTTATGTGGCAAACAAGCATGCGGTCCACTAGATGGCATGCGGTTATCGCAGCCTATGGACGTTTGCCTAAAACATAGCGACCATTATTAATTGCATAAATAGCAGCACCGCCCAAGTTATCCTTCTAAAGAACATGTATACTCACGTAAGTTTGCTAGATATAATTGCGCGGCATTAGAAACTTATCGACAACATGGCTACAATTTGGACGCAATATCAATAATAATATTCGTTTTATAAGACTTTGACAGAGATAGGAAAAATACAACTAGTAGATATAATGTATATTAAATTCGTCACAAAATTAAGTATGCTCCGCTTATTTAAGTTAAAAGAGCTAATTATCTTCTATATACTCTCGTTAAGTTTCGTGTATTTACAGTGAGTGTGTAGCAATATTTGCTATTAAGTAGAGAACCATTAATGTATAGGATTCAAATTATTCTTGAATGCTCCAAGTAGTTACAAGAACAGGACACGAGTTCGACTCGCGCGCCGTTAGTTCCCTCATGAAAGCAATTAACTGGTAAATAGACCTTAAGCGTAGTGTTATTGCAGATTCTTTTTTGCGAATTATAATTTCAGGAGAACCGACCGGCAGTCGACATGTATTGTTCTATTGTACCTATTGGCATTTGGCAAGGAGCCCTAAAGACGTATTACATTGACTTATTTTCATTACATACACCTCATCTAACATGGAGGCGCCGGAAGTATATTATCGTTTTAGTAATAATAAAGTTCAATATAACAAGAATCCAACTGACATTAATTTTATATATCTACACGTCGTCCCACTAGAATCCCCAAGAGGAGGTAGGTACAGGAATCCTCTTTTAGCGATAGATCGTATCTGTCACCGTATCTCAGATGTAATAATTATACAAATGTATTTGAAATTCATCTCCAACGAATGCAGACTTCCTTACATTTCTATTTACGTATAGGCAATAGTGTGAATAACAGAGTAAAGTGATATATCAATGTAATTAAGTTGAATGTGGACAAAGCGAAAGAGGTATGTAAGTCTAGAGAGAACTGGCGCTCTATACTCTCTGCTTACTCCGTTAGGGACTCGGCGTGATGATATGTACCTATGTATTGAGTTAAGAAAAATAAATTGATACCGACGATTTGAACCTGCAGTCTTGAGTACGTAGATGACTACTTAAGCCCCATGGTTTAAGTTGTTATAACTCGTGTATAGTTATCATTAGGTTATTAAAGTTGTTGTAATAATTACTTATTGGTTAATCTCGAGGCTAATAGTGGTAATTTCTTCTGGGTGACATCTGATTGTTCATGTTAACTAAAATAGCAGCAGTGATAGCATAACGCCAGTTACGTGAGACATGTCGCTTGGATCCTTACAAGATTGAACGTCGCGATTAAAGGCCTCATCAGTCAAATCGCACGTTAGAGAGAAGGCTGAGTGGCGCCCCCAATGTTTGTATAGTTATACCTACTGGACTATTGCTACAAAAAACTACGCTACAGCTTTGACAATATTTTGTATAAACGGCCACTAGCTTTTACGATAATTCTAATATATCATTAAAAAATCTCACTATTTCTGTCTAGTTTTTGTGTATTGGTAAAGCATGAGCTTCTGAATTGATGACGTATTTGGTTAAGTCTATGACGTAGCGATCATCGCTGAACAATAAGTACAAATACTTGAGCGTCTCCGACAGGAAAAATGATTCCATCATGTCGCGCTGTGTTGGCTTTTCAGACTTCACGTTGCCTAAGGAAGTGTATCCATTTGGCACTTTGGCATATTTCTCGAAACCCTGGAACATTAAGCGTTTGTGCATTATCTTCATCAAACATCCTCACAAACTTTCGCATCTTGTATATTGTAAAGGTCTTTTAAATTAATAAAAAAATATTTATTCAGTCTTAAACTTTTATAAGTTAAACTATTATATTTAAAAACAAAAACAATAAGAAGATTTTATATGCGTGTGCGTGTGTGGGTCTGTAATATTAGATAAGTACACCCATTTCTTTAAATCTGGGTCATGATATAATTAATAATGTATACCAACCTGGAAAATCTGCCATCCCCAATCCTGATACGTTGTGTTACCGGTCAATTGGTACATGTACCACAAACTCTCAACAAACTCCGGCCGCAGAAGACTGTGTGAGTCCGGAGTTTTCGTGTACATGTCATCTGTAGCACTTGCCTATAAAAGAATAAAATTACAAACTAGTTAAGATTTAATTCCATAAATATCTTATCGTCTTTGTATCTCTGGATTTCTGCAACACCAAAAATGTGTTCAAAAGAACTATTTAGGGTACCGTAACGGGGAGTTAATTCCATAGACCGCGCGACCGCGGCAAGAGCCTCCTTAGAAACCGCGCAGTGCGACAACTTTTTTTTAAGAGATTTCTCGAATTTCTTCTCAAAAGAATGCAGGTTTCCTCTCGATGTTTTCCTTCACCGTAAAGCTCGTGGTGTGACTAATCACTGTACTTAAGTTCCGAAAAACTAATAGGTACAGTCGGAATTCGAACTTGCGAGCTTTGTGTCGCAGGCTACTACTCGAACCACTCGGCCACCACGACTCTTCATAATATCTTAGTTTGTGATAACGGTACTGTCATAATTTTAACCTCCATTGTTATTATCTTGACATTCCTTGTGTATTGTTAAAATAATAACAAACCGATAAATCATTGCTTTAAATGCGTACCTACCATATTGAAATGTGTTATCTCGGGTGCCAGAAAGGTCGGGTGGGCCGCGTAGGTAAGATAGCATGTGTATAGCAGTTCCTCGGCCATAGTCATGTGCCAGTCGGGGAGCCCGTTAGAGTGGCCCAGAGCCAGTGTCCCTGGGAGGAAGCAGGTCAGGTGATCCATCTTCGGGTTGAACGCCTGCAAAGTATTTTCATAAGATACTAGCTTATTCCCGCGGCTTCGCCCGCGTGGAGTTCGAACAATTAGCTTATGTATTATGTAAAAAGCCTATGTCCCATTCCTAGGTATAAGCCATCACGATTTCAACTTTCAGACAAATCGGTTCAGCCGCTTTCAACCGTTCACATACGCATATCATCACGCCGAATCCCTCATGAGGTCTCTAGACTTACAAACTTCTTTCTTTATTAACATTATAAACAGTAAGGACGAGGTCTTTCTCTGCCTCTTTGCCCACACAGTTATACTACCTATAAGTGAAATAGATCAAACGGAAAAAAGTATAGTAAGCTAGACTTTTTCGTACGACTTCACATGCGCCACTAAAATAGGTAGTATAGTTGCCATCTCAAAGTCAAGACTTATCACACGTGCTTGAATAATAATATTTTCAGACGCGTGCAGATTTTTTCATTATATTTTCTTTCGACGATAATGATCCTGGTTTGTTAAACCGCTGTACTTATCATAGTGACGAAAATCTGATTTGTACAACCCACCGGACTGACACTGCACCCTGATTTTGCAGAAGACTTTTTAAGCCACTCGGCCAATACACATTACTATTATTTGTGCACAATATTACTACGTTGATTCTAAGAAATATTTGGGTGTCTCGGCTTATCATTAATTTTTAGGAAATAAACAAATATCGGAGAAACTTACCTCCGAGCCCGCGGAGAGTTCACCAATGAAAAGATGTTTATTCGGAGAAGAA